>JTDE01002059.1:33549-48049 GCA_014338405.1 Paragonimus skrjabini miyazakii
ACCCTCGAATTGGATGGTTGTTCCACCAGCTAGACCACATTGAATACCGACTTGTTACTTCGCCCCAGTGGACTAGCGATAGCATCGTAGGAGAGCGCGGTCCGTAAGATTTGGGCCATTGTGCGGCCGGGTGTACGTTGATGTCACAAACAGACAACATTAATTTCACTGCGAGTCCACTGTACCCGTGCAGATCACCAAGGTTGACGGCACCCAATCAATCTCTGGCCATGCTCATTCCTGACAAACTTACCATTTCGTTGCTATACCCCAGTGCAATATGCGCTACAGTTGACCAGACGAACCTTCATTTTGACAAATGGACAATCTCCAGCGAAGCATTTGATCCACAGCTGCTGATTCATTGGAAGGGTGATATAATAATACACATATTTGGCGGAAAATGCGGATGTTTGCTCTTTCGAATTTACAAACGGTTTTGAAGTAAGAGACCAGGTTTGAAAGAGTTCTAGTGGAATAAACCAGTGTTTGGAGGCTAAATGTAGTGATCGTTCAAGTAAGCCAATCATCGCTCATAATTGATTGTAGCTTTCACCGTGCACGGTCGACTATGACTGCGGGTTTGCATAATACAACTCGGTTGTGCTCAATATGAAGTTCATGGTACACGGGTCCACAGGGTTGTCTTATGAAAGCGTGATCGAAGTTCGAATCCTAGTGGCGGCAAACATACGCACTATTGACGAGCTCTAACAAGAGCAAGCGTCATAAGGAATTATCACATTTCTCCAACAAATCAGTCAGCAGTCTTTAGATCTCGGAGTCATCACAACATAGCTTTCTCAGAACACACGCCACTTCAGGTCGGACAAAGCATTCACAAAGTGTACGTGCTGGAGGCTGACCGAGAAGAGCCATGCAACTCAGGTCGAACTGATTGAATAGTGTTTTTAACAATATTCGTTCGGAATATTTGGAAAATTATTTTATATAGTTTCATTCATGACAGCGGAAGTCCGGGATGACGCAATTGTTGTAATCTGGTTCTGGATGCCCCTGCCAAAACAATGGACGATTCGTTGTAATTGTTGTATTGCAAATTCCTTGAAAATTGCTATGAAATTTAGACGGAGAGCGAGTGGAAAATACAAGAATAAGACACAAGACTACTGAGACTACGACGGTTGAAAACTCTGTGTTTGGAGCGCACAGGGGTTGGATTACATGTGGGTTTCACTAACTCTTTCAGCAGATCATAAGGTGAACAGGAACCTGTAGTTTCACCGATTCAACCAAGTAGAAATATACCAATCCAATTTTCAGTGATGAGCTAACACGATGAGAAGAGGTAATGTCGGCTTGAGTACGGTTTAATCTTGTGCCTATTCACATAGCTTAAATCTACCACATTGAACAAACCAGACGAAATATTGATCCGTCTCATCAGAACTGGACTCAGTCGTTCAAGGTGCACTTCATGCTGAGAGATTATACTTGACTGTGTACTATGTATTCTCAACTTGAAAACTTGTCTAATTCAAATGAAGTGCGCTCACAAATTAACAACAAGGGTGCTTAAGTATATCTAGACGCAGCGCTAGTAGATAGTACAAGAATAAGGAACAACACTACTAACGCCATGCATCATGTAAACACATTAGCCTTTGTCGGTTCAACAGACGGTCTGAAGTCAAGAATAGATGCCTAGCCTATAAGAGCTCTGCCATGAAAGCACCTGTTTGTCGGTGCACTCTCGTATGAGTGAATTGATCGCGTTAATTGAGTTGACCTCAAACAAAGTATAGAGATTGAGAACCTAGTAGAACCATTTGACAAGCCTTGGTCGCTACAAAGTCAGGTGTTGCTCAACATAATTATCACAGTGTGCCCCACCCGGAGACTGAGGGTGTGGTTTTGTTGTCCTTCAATCACACAAACCGTCTCAACAAATAAATCACAAATAGTCTTCCTGTATACCACTTCCAAACTTTACCAATATATTATCTTAGCAATTACAAGGAGGAGATGTCTGACCAAACCAGTTGAAGAATGCCGGGGCGATTTCCTATTGTTCGAAAATGCATCTCGTTTCATAATCCGAAGGTCGTAGGATTTGACGGTTATGACGACCAAGTTGAATGAGTTCACAACAGGCATAACGCACATGTGAACATTATTGGGCCGCCTGTACATGCTCCATCAAATGTGGGGTGCTTCGGTTCCAACAACGCTATGGCGTCAAACTTGTAGCCAATTGTTAGGGGTGTGGAGATTGTTCGCACATAACTGGCCTACATTGAGGGCATTTCCGTGGGATATAGCAAATTCGTTGATCAGTTAGGCTTATACGTGGAGGGCAAATTAGCATAAAATGACCAACATTTAGCGTGCTTTCTATACTATTATATTAGGCGTCATACGGAAGTTAGTAGTGAAACCATTATGCCTCTCTAAGTTGCATATGCATTCGTCACACTTTGTACGGCGTTTGACGGCTGTTTATTCAGATTTGGAAAAATGTACTTTCGTGCTTCTGACCGAGGTTCCTAACACTGAGTTAATTTTCCTCATACTTATCTCGCCCAGTCTATCCTTTCTGTCCATGTCCGGCGATGACCTTCGGTTACTTTGTCAGACGATCTTTCAAGAAAAATTATTGTTTTTTATTGTTTACCTGATCCCTCAAAATGTTTGATGAATATTAGGTTGTCCTGCTACGACTTGCACTGTGGATCACAACACGACAGATACGTAATGCGACTGGACACGTACGTAGCAAATGCAACACGTCGAATTGGAAGATACTGCCCTGTTCTTCTGACAGTAGGTTTATTGTGATAAGTTGAGCGATGCGGATGCTATCTGTCTGATTCGGACGAGGTCTTTTGTGTTTCAACAACATCTCCTATCAAAAAGTTACAGGTGAATGTTTCGAAAGTATGAATCGGTCTCAAACGGTCTCAGACACATTCCAACAAATAGCGCACATTGACTGTTCTTGCGTTCGAAAAATATCAAGTGAACTATTGTGTTTGGCCTAACTTATGGTACGCTGGTCAACTCAACGTGTCTTCAATTTTCGATGTTAACTCGACAAGTGGTTACTTCCGCTGCGTGTTCCTTATTTATGCCAGTGTTACTCCATTGTGTTCAGACTGAAGTTTACGAGAAATTACTAAGTTTTGCCATTGCATATTCGGAGATAGATGTTTGAGTTTGCGGGTTTTCCGATGGTTCCAGTTTTTAACCGTATCTCTGCATAAGAGAACGTGCACTTGTTGAGAACTATATAAAACAGGCCGGTGGATAATTTTCACCCTACGCAGAAGGTAATCCTTTCGCAACGAACTCCGTCACCAACCAACCGCACTGTGGTCACTAAAATAAGCCACACAATTGTAGCGTATGTCAGGCGGAATGAATAGGTCTACGTTTTTACTTGAGCCAGGATCGTATAATGTCACCTACAAAGCACATGTGAACTCTAAACTTATCCTCACTCTGAAAATAACTAACAAGCGGTCAATCACTTTTCTATTTAGTTCGATGATCCGTGACTGATAGTGGTGTATTGCGCATGCAGTAATATTCCTTGGTATCAATTACGCACATCTTGGACTTGGGTCGAGATGTTCGTTTTGGTTTCATCCTACATCGCAGCCATTTATTGTCGATTCCAACTCACTTTGTAATATATTTGAATCATTATCCTCCCTACTCCATACATCGAGGTAGTTTACTAAATGCGTCTTCGTAAGCGATACCATTTCTTTGTGCCAAATCTGAAAATACATGCTACAAGACTGATCCGTGATTCATTTAAGTTGCCAATAATTTCTATATACTTGTTTTGACAATAATGCCTTTTACACGAGTTTGGGTGACGGAATATCAGTTTATCCTCCAATTTTATTTTAATTCTGCATGTTAGCAACCTTCTCATCTTGACCGCTAAAATGTTAGATGTGGCTCAACATAATTATCAATGTGTACCATACCCGGAGATTGAGGGTGTGGTTTCGTTGTCACAAAATCACATAAACCCTCTGAGAAATTAGACCACAAATTGTCTTTCCTTAGAACACTTTCAAACTTAAGCAATATATAATCATAGCCATTACAGTGAAGATACATCTGACCGAACCAGTTGAAGAATGCCGGGACGATTTCTTATTGTTCAAAAATGCATTGCGTTACACAATACGAAGGTCGTAGGAATTGACGGTCATGACGACCAAGATGAATGTGTTCACAACAGGCATAACGCATATGTGAACATCATTGGTTCGCCTGTACCTACTCCATCAAATGTAGGGTGCATCGGTTCCAACAACGCTATGACGTTGTGGAGATCACTCGCGCAGAACTGGCCTACATTGATGGCAGTCCCGTGGGATATTGGAAATTCAGTTCGAATCAGTTCGACTTATAAGTGGAGAGTAAATGAGCATAAAATGACCAACACCTAACGTGCATTTTATACTATTGTATTAAGCGTGCTACGGGAGCTATTAGTGACAGCATTATGCTCCCACTCGCTGGTTGACTATAGAGAGCTTTGCAGATATTGGACGGCATATTTCTTCGTACACACCACGTCGCTTGGTTACTAGTCTTCGGAATAGAATCTTCACACTGGATTCAATTAAATGATGTAAATCGTCGATTTGGATTCACTGATCACTCTTGAAAGACTATCGCGCAACCAACTTGCACATCTGCAGTAGTAATACACTGAGTTTGTTGATAAATATCAGTTGACGGTAGAGCCAGATTTTATCAAACCCCAGATTTTACTCATACCGCTTGGGTCTTACGAATGCGAGCTGTCTGACATTAACTGCCTGCACAGTGTTCACGCGTCTACATTCGAGCAGATTCGAAAGCTTTATACTGAATGGTTTGCCGATTAGGCGGCGTTCAAATATTCTCAACCGGCGAAGGTGACAGCATAGTTTGCATAGTTAACAGCAAGACGCAGATAATTTACTGACTTACAAAATCCCATAGCCTTGGCGAGATCCTGAAATGAAGATGCCGAACATCAGCACAGTTGTGAAGGTGCAATTAGATGGTCCAAAAGAACATTTTATTCGTGATATATTTGTGGTATGCTGATGCAGTACAACAAAGCTTAAAGAGTGGGAATGATATTTGGGTGCCATCCTTAGATCCGAGATCGCATTACTTTCTTATGTCTCATTGAATCCATCATGGGATAGTTAACATTGAACGCTAGGTGAATTACATTTCGTGTTAGATCGTGACGGAACGTTTTCAAAGGACCAATTACTCTAGGTTATCTGATATCACTGCCAATCTGGTTCTAGCAATGCTATGTTTCTGCAATAATTCGTTGTAGTGGTCACTCAGATGGAAGAAACGTTGATGTATATTTCGGTTTCAAGACGCGACTTAGGAGAATCGCGCTTAATCGAGACAAACAACGGACTACTCTGCGGCCTCACGTTGGATATACATTCGTCACATTTCGTCCGGCGTTTGCCGGCTATTTACTTAAATGTGGAAAATTTACTTTTGTGCTTGTGACCAAGATTCCTAACATTCAATTCGTTTTCCCATACGAATCTCGCCCAGTCTATCCTTTCTGTCCATGTCAGGCGATGGCCTTTGGCTACGTAATCAGATAATCTTTCAGGAAACATCATTGCGTTTATTGTTTCCATGATCCTGCAAAATGTGTGACGAAGATTCGACTGTCCTACTACGATTTGCACTGTGGATCACAACACGACAGATATGTAATTTGACTGAAAACATACGTGGCAAATGCGACGCATCGAATTGGAATCCTGTGGTAGATACTGCCTTGATTTCGTAACAATGAGTTTACTGTGGAGATTTGAGAGATGTAGATGCTATCTGTCTGATTCGGACGAGGTATTTGGTGTTCCCACAGCATCTCCAATCAAAAAGTTACAGGTTGTCGTTTCGAGAGTATGAATTCACAATCGGTCTCAAACACATTCCAACAAACAGTGTACACTGGCGGCCCTCACGTTCGGAAAACATCAAGTGAAGTATTTTATTTGGCCAAACCTACGGTGAGCCGGTCAACTTATCGTATCTTCAACTTTCGGTGTTCACGCGACAAATGGTTACTTCTTGTTCGCGTCCGTTATTTATGCCAGCCGTACCCTGGTTTGTTCAACCTAAATTTGACCAGAAATTCCCGGATTTTGACCATCCCATATTCAGATAAATATGATTGGATTTGCGTGCTTCCAGATAATTCCAGTTTGCAACCGTATCTCTGCATACGTAGTCACGCACATTTTGAGAACTATATATACAGGCCGGTGAATAGTTTTCATCCTACGCAGAAACTACTCTTTCGCAACCAAATCTATCAACAAACAACCGCATTGTGGCCACTAAAGTAAGCCGGGCAGTCGGAACGTTTGTCAGGCGGAATGAAAAGTTCCTCAGTTTTACTCGAACCAATCCAGGTGGGTTAGATAATTTAGACAAGAAAATGGATAGTAGATCCGAGCATCAGGGGCAGTCGAGATCTTGTTGACGTTCTCTCGGATTTAGCGGACAATACATAGTTTTATGCATCGTTGATTCAGACATATGTTACCATCACTCAACTACCACTTTGCAGTTCAGCATATAAGCCAAAATGCACAGGTTTAGTCAATTGTGCGTTGACGTACGTGACATCTTGATAATTTGAAGCCCATTTCTGTCTACTTTTACGTAGGGATAGATTATTGGGAATATCCGATGGTCTTCAATTGTTACCAGTGAACCCCCTGGTGTTATCATCTTATTTCATTTTGAGGCTGCCACCAAAACAACAAAGCAAAACCTCCGTCTTATTTCTTTACATCTTATATCGAAGAAATAAGATAGACCGTGAACCAAAAATCGTTTATTACGTTGGTTTGAGAATATGTGATAAACAAAATATTTTATACATTCTGCCAGTTGAGCTTTTCAATGCCAGTTGATGTATTGGCAGAAACGGAAGGTGAAATTTTGGTGCTCATGATTGATATCCAATGAACTAACTGATTCAATTCGTCCACCTATAAATACACTTGACATAATCTTTACAAGACCGGAAACAATCTATTAGACGGATAGCTCGGTGTCTCTCTCCAACAAACTGATGATTGGGGCAGAAACATCTAGTATGTACGGCATATTGTTTGACTGCCTGTCGACATCAATACGTGGGTAAACATGAAGCATGACAAGGGTTTCCAGAAGGCATTTGGCCGCACTATGTTATAGATGGTAGCTAAATTGTTGCTACTCAAACATGCGCATGATGAAACAGTTAGATTCACGAGAAAGACGAACTATACATACAAAGCACATGAGAACACTAAAATGGTCCTCACTTTGACAATAACTGAGAAGCGGTTAATCACTCTTCAGTTTGGCTTAGTTTGGTGTTCAATAAATGACAAAGTTATCGATTGCATAGAAGAGAGCTATTCTGTTCATTCTCCTTTCGGCAAGCTGAACGCTATTCTTACAAGGTTGTGGTTGAGTGTTTGGATTTGATTATGCCTATTGTGGAGTTGCTGGCGTCGTAGTTAACACGCAAGTCTCCCAAGCACGAGGATGAGAATACAGTCTCCGATCCGTATAAGGATATGCACTACTAATGAACTCCAACAAGAGCGAAACTTGAATTTAGTTCTTCCTTCAAAATGGGCTAGCCCAAACGTTTATCTGAAGGCGACGGCTGCGATCAGGTGTGGGTGTTTTTCACTTTTGAAATGACAAGGTGTTAAGTGCGCATGCAGTAATAATCTTTGGAATCAAGTAAGAACATCTCGGGCTTGGGTCGAGGTGTTTTTCGGCTTCATCCAACATCGCAGCCACTTACTGTTGCATACAACCCATCTGGGGGATAAATCTTAATCAGTATCCGTACAAACACGTGCCAGCCGGTGCCGTGATGCCACACCACTTCGACGCAAATGCCACCACCAGTATAGCTGTCGATGCATCCAAAACAGCTGTTGGTGCTGTACTCCAACAGTTCGTCGATGGATTCCGCAGACCGCTTGCATTTTACTTCAGACGCTTATTACTCGCCGAAACTAGGCACAGTACGTTAGGTCGTGAGTAACTAAGAATCAACCCGGTCGTTCGTCACCTCAGATACACCCTCGAAGGTCGCCAATCGGTGATTTTCACCGCTCGCGAACCGTTGGTATATACCTTCCGTAATCGTTCCGAGCGCCACTCACCCAAAAATGTGCACCATTCGGATGTCATCTCTCAATTTTCGACAGACGTACGACACACCTCTGGCAGTGACAAAATTGTGGCTGATGCTCTGTCACGCGCATCAGCACTTGTTGGTCCAACATAATCGAATTGTCAGTTATAGCCGATGAACAACGTACGGACAATGATATCCGCACTTATTCCTGGTATTCTTCATTGTGCCTGGCAAAAGCTTTCAAAAGCTCAAAAAATAGCAAATCGATTTTGAAAATACCAACAAATGGCGTTTTGTTGCATGTCTACATTTTCACACTTGCCAGGTAAGTTTGCCATGTGTATATGCGCCCAAACTTACCTACATCGGTTTTCATTTATCTGCACATGCCAACGTCCTAGTTCAATCGAACACCGTCATGCGACTACTGCGTTCACCCCTAAGACCTCGACATGCGAACCTTCAACTCTCCATTCGTTTTCGCACCGCAGCAGAGGACACTCGAGCAGCAGCACAGTGGGAACTGTTGTGGTTAGTACTCCTCCACCGGCGGCGTCTTGCAATTGCGGTACTAACCGCAAGCTGTTGCAGCATGAGCTAGAACAGGCCAAGGGTGGCTGCCATAGTTAGTCCTTACGTAGTTTGGAGGGTTGCATTCGCAGTATTCTTCTGGAGGGGGCTGTGTAGTAACCTGGGACCACCCCGGTTTGCCTGTTGAACGATGTGTAAAATTCCTCCCAGAATCTTAATTGACATCGTAAATAGGATCGTGAGGATCTTTGTCTGCCGTGCGCTTGCCGTATGTCATCGGGGTTGTTTGCATGTTTGTCGGCCTATGCACGCGAATGGCATTATATGCATTCTTCAGGCTTGCTCGCGCGCTCAACGTTCGAATGTCAGTCTTCCTAGCTACTTCTGCTTATCGGTGTCATTTAGCGCTGAAGAAGACCCATTGTAATTATCTTACGACGTACATTCGATTTCCCGCAATCATTGTTATTTTCACTTCGAGTCGGGTATCGCTGCGTGTACCCGAAAAAGCGTCAATTTATTGCACGTACGCACTGAACTAGTCCCTACGATCTTAAGTACAGGCTGAATTATTGGTTGGGTAATAATTTTGCACATCCTAGATATGACGGACCTGGGATATCTCACGGCCACTAAAGTGCTATTTCGCAGATCCATACGGAAACTGCGATATGAAAAGAAATGTTTTAAAAATTCTCCCCACTTTTTCAACAGTGACCCTATACCCGCAAGGTGCAAAAATGAACCAACATCACTTAAGTTGAGATGAATCTCTTATATCTGGAGCATTGCAACCAGATATTCGAGCGCACCAAACTACCAACGACGACAGCGTCGACTTAACAATGAAGAATATAATTCGAAGCCTGAGACGGTATGGTTCAACTAAAGTAATACCTCACAAATCAATATATGAATAAAAGAGTTGCCGAAATATTTTTACGACATCTGTTCACAATAAACTTTATCGTTAAGTATTTCATTTTTGCGGTAATTTTTTCCAAATAATTTGAATATATCTGCCCGGCACCTTTAATAAACAACTCGTCCTCACCAGACGTATTTTAGCGCGGAGGATCGGCTGTTAAACAGTCAGAGCGAAATTTTTCAAGAACTTGTTCCTACTGAGCTGCTGTGAGCAGTGAGAGGAAGACGCCACTAACGTGACCACTGTGGTGGTCAAATAGGAATTACTGAACAGTCCAAGTGAGTACAGGCTTGCTTCATCAGGCTTTCAATGATGGTTATATTGAATTGAGAATGTTATGCTGTTCAAAGACTTGGACTGATAGCAGATGCTTACAAGCATTCGAGATAAGTAGCACAGTACTTCAGGATATCCTTATCCGCAAGCATGCGTGTTTTGGAGTAATTTTGGGCGGCTGGAGCGCGATTGGAACTGCGACGATGTTCGTAGTACAACGCTGCCGAATAATTGAAGCGAGTGGTCTGCGTAGTGTCGTTAGACGATTGCGCAGGCAGGCAGAAGTGCAGACCAGTGTGAATAAGTTTGTGTTGTGAAGCGAGGTCACTTTGGCTAATGTGAACAACATGCCAAAGTGATGCAGAAGCGTTGTCGTTCAAAAGCGAGACGTATGCCTTGCTGTTTGACTGCAAGATATTGTTAGGTAACAACAATAGAACAAAACTCTGCAGCATTTAAAAGTTAAACTTAACGAGCGATAGATAATTTCCGGTGGTCTTTAGAATAAGGCGCTCTAACCGTCATTGTCAGCAGAAGTGTAAGTTGGAGCCTATTGTAATATCATGCAGTATGTGCATAGGTAGAATTACAATTGCGTAATTATGTCTTGGACAGGAAGGTTGGATATTGTGCAACAGATGGCTCACGGAAACATCATGGAAATGCCTTGATGTTTGGAGCAGGCAGTTGTATGTAGCTCAGCTAAATCTTAGGTCACTAGTCAACGAGAATTGTAATTCGTGTGTGTCATATGTCTGTCATATGATGAGTAACATTTGAGGCACCAATTTGATGCTCGAGCTGGTGGCAATACGGACTAGTGTTTACCCATACAAGCACATTTCCTGTGCTAAAACCAGCATTTGCATGAGACGTGAACGCTCTGTTACCAAACCATCAACAACTCTTCAAGCAAAACAAATCATTTGTCACGGTGGCAACAGATAATTTTGAATTATGGTTTACTACCAACTTGTTTGGTCACCAGTTGAAAAAGTGCATGTTTAGTTTGAACGCGAATAGGTGGATCCAATATCCGGCGTAAAAGTGCAGTCCCTTTTCAAAAATAGCCTTTTAGTCAGCTGCTATTCAGTTAAGAGATTCTACTGATTATTATCACATAGTAGTTGAACAACAATTCAAAATTGCCCATGCGTTGGCAATGACTGTCTCGTAAAGGCAGTATTGCGTTTTACCACCACGGGCTTGATATAAAGGTACGTGTTCAAATGAGCCATATTTGCTGCACCTGAATTCACATCAAAGGATGTAAATAGTCTTGGTGAGCTTATAACTATGTAGGTAACTTGATGCATTCACCAATCAGTCGTGTTTGATGTTTGTCATTACGAACCGTGGTGTCGAACAAATAACTTAGCCAGTCGACTGAGTGAATGCGCACGAAACGTGTGAACAACACGTCGGAGAGCAAGTCACTAAACGGGAAGCTAGCAAGTCTACTACATTGCCGTGATTATCTCGCCGTTCGAGATTCACTAATTTCGAATATCACACGAACCCATTGGTTGAGAATATAATTTGTGTTTCACTGTGGGCGACTCGGAATTTTAACTTTGTAAAATTAGCGAAAGCTTAGGATTTGGTCAAGATGACCAGTGCGGCGCGCCCACACGTTTGAGTATCCAACCAAATCTGCTTCTACTCACATTCCATGATCCTGGCATTTTGATGAGTGTCGTAAATAAGAGTAGCACCAACACACAGAAACAAAAGTGGTTATATGTCCCTACGAAATTTAGCATTCATACGTCAACGTTTTTAGGAAATACTCAATATCGATGTGTCAGACATTGTTTGTTTCACAGACCAAATTTGAAATGAGGTCGGACATTGAATTATACAATCGAAGTATTCCGTAGAATCGAAACGTTTACGGACCTGACGTGGTGGTCCACACAATCGTAAATCTCATCAAGCTGAGTTAGATATCCGGCATTAATTCAGAGAGAACTGAGTTGTTCTACCATAGGAGTCGGGACTTGGACAAATCACGTGTCCACAAACATAGATAGTCTCTTCAAGTTATACGACTTATAGATAGAGTAATCAGTCTCAATTTGAGAAGAAAGCAAACGGACTTATTCATTTACACGTCTACCACGAGCAGTTGATTTTGCCAATGTGTTTGTTCAATTGGAAGTCCACCGAATTTGATTCGGTATCATTTGAACAGACATCGTCACAAAACTAATAATTACAACGGTTTCCACGTTCAGTGTAATGCTAACATGTTTCCTGTCGGTAGTTTCATTGTAGTTCTAAAACGACCAGTTACGGGAGCACAAATCACTTTTGAGTGGTAGCAATAAAACTTGTCAGTAGTGTGGGTCAGTTTATCCCAAAGTTACTGTTGAATGTGCATGCATAACGCGAATTCGGTGGGCAGTCAGCAAAAACTGTCGGACTGCATCCCGTCAGATATGTGGCCAGCGTCTTGTGGGAGCAGGCTTATAGTGTCCTCATCGACATGGAAAACAAGTTCACAGGAGAAAAATGATGTACCGCTTGCCTCCCGATGCTTTACTTACAAAGTGGGTCGCATATTTCTTCCGTACGATCGGCAGCAATAGTAGCAAGAATTATACGTGAACGCTGTTTTCCCGGAATTGTAAAGACTGTTCACAATGAAGATGTTCAGTATATCCAGCTTTATTAGGGAGGCATGAACTCAAATTGATTCATTAATAACACTTGTCATGGATGCGATGCTACCTCTGATGGATTTCTGTGTAACCAATTCGTGGAGTTGATGGAAACCATGTGACATCCAGTCCGCACAGACGTATTTGTGCTCACGAGTCTGACTATTTAGGGGGCATTGCGTTCATCAGTCAACAAAATGACGCGTCTTTTAATGACTTCCTTCCCGCTGTCTAATAACAGTTGCAGCTGGTGATCTACAATAATTCTCGATACAACAATAACGAATGAGGTCAAGGACTGGACTCACCAAAGGTTGAAAATGTTCGTGAGGCATCCAATGATGCTGGAAAGCATTCCGGTCATTCCAAGCGTAGCTGAAGATGCGAGGTAACAGAGCTGAAAGTTACTCCAACATATAGGATGTTTTAAACTGGATGGCAACCACCGACTTTGTAGGAAGAATCAGCATGCGCCTGTAGCGGAGTTTATTCGAAAACGTGTTTTGTTGTTGTTTTTATTGTATTCAAACATAAGTGTACAATGTGGTCTGATGCAGCAGTTACGCAGTGTTAGCAAAATAAAGTACAACATAATGATAACTCTACAATATTCCACTCACAGAGCATCTAAAGCAAGCATCGATGCACGGATAGAAGGCAAATTTCACAACACTTAAGCGATTTAACGGAAACGAATAGGCAAATTAATATGTCAACCTGTGCGAGTGGTTAAATATGGCGGGGATTTGTTGGTGTCTGTGAGTGGTAACTGTATGTTAGGAGATGTGCTCATTGGGATTGTGGGAACTACCTGAGTGGTAGGGAGAGAAGGATTTGTTGTAAACTGACGTGCTGATTTCTTTGGTGATTGAAGAAAGTCACTGTCCACATACGCCACTTTCAGATGGTCAATGCTGATGGTATCACGTCTCCCTGTTCGATCGATGGTGACGAACATGTTGTTACGTGATATTACTCTGAATGGTCCAGAGTATGGAGTTCGCAGTGAAAGCTTTACTAAACCACAGTGGATGAACACATGTGTGCATGTATGTAAATCACGGGAAATACGACTGGGCCATGTATGCTTCCGCGTAAGGATTGAGTGGATGTTCTCCATATGACTCCGAAGGTCTGCACGTAGTTCATTGGATCAGTTATGTGAGGTGAATCTTGAAACAGCTCACCGGACAGTCGCAGACTTGATCTATAGACTAGTTCTGCCGAAGTGGCTCCAAGATCTTCCTTAATGGTTAATCTGATACCTAACAGGGTAAGTGAAAGGCATTCCGTCCATTTGTGCCTTGAAGATAAGACGAATAATGATGCTTTCAGTTGTCGGTGGAAACGTTCCACTAGACCATCCAAAAAGTGATGATATGCGGTCGTTTTAATGTGTTCGCAGCCAAGCATACACGTCATATCATGGAAGAGCTGGTATTAGAACCCGGCTGATTCGTTCAAACCGATCTATCGAGTCTGCGGAGTGCAATCGAAATGGGTCAAAGGTCGTTTATTAGCCATCGCAGAAGCCATCGCAATTCGATTACACTCACCCCCGTTATATTCACAAAAGCGTCTGGTCAAAGCATTGAATCTCCCGTGGCCATGTATCAATAACCCGGATCGATCTGTTACGTAGGAGTACCGATTTGCCAAAACCATTGGATGAATCTGACTAACTTGATATTAATGCCTTCCATCCCTCAACCTATTGATGTACTACCCCTGTCGAACTCATATAAATGTGTTGTATTTAGCCTGATGATGAAACACTGAAAACAAGCTTGTTTGCTACGCGCTTCTTCTCATGACTAACCGGGCATATTCACGGTACTATCACATAGTAGTTGAACAACAATTCAAAATTGCCCATGCGTTGGCAATGACTGTCTCGTAAAGGCAGTATTTCGTTTTACTACCACGGGCTTG
>JTDE01002059.1:48149-62166 GCA_014338405.1 Paragonimus skrjabini miyazakii
TGCCATTGCATATTCGGAGATAGATGTTTGAGTTTGCGGGTTTTCCGATGGTTCCAGTTTTTAACCGTATCTCTGCATAAGAGAACGTGCACTTGTTGAGAACTATATAAAACAGGCCGGTGGATAATTTTCACCCTACGCAGAAGGTAATCCTTTCGCAACGAACTCCGTCACCAACCAACCGCACTGTGGTCACTAAAATAAGCCACACAATTGTAGCGTATGTCAGGCGGAATGAATAGGTCTACGTTTTTACTTGAGCCAGGATCGTATAATGTCGCCAGTAGTCGAACGGACTCCCTAAGCTTGTTCTTAGCTAGTTACCGTTTCTTAAGTATCCATTGATTGATTTCAGTGCGCAGTTTTGCTTTCTAAACCTGACATCCGTTTGATAAGCGTGCCTACTGGCTGATTCTTAAACAGCTGAAATGATCTACTTTCACGGTATGACCACGGGTTTTCTAATATGGCGTTCTGCATAACATTCTACTGTGATATTTTCTATGAACACGCCTTCGTGTAGGTGAAATCCGGAGTGGAGTTAGAAGTAATTAAATTCGAGAGCAAAACGCTCTCTTCTTGCGAGATCTTATTTCTTACGATGAGAAACTAAGCGTGTTAAGTTCATTCGTTGAGGGTGAGCACAATGAACCACCGATGACATCACGTTATGCTTATAACCAATTCAGTCATCCACTCCAACTGTTTCTACCTGGCAAGTCCAAACAAGAAAATGGAATGTAGATCTGAGTATCAGGGAACAGTGGAAATCCCGCTAACGTTGTCCGTTATTTCCGAGGCAAAACATAGTTTTATGCATTGTTGATTCCAACATATGTTGCCCGTCTTCAACTTTTGCTTTGCAGTTGAGCATATAAGCTAAAATGCACTGTTTTAGTCAGTTGTACGTTCACGCACGCAACATCCTGATAATGTGACATCATTTTCTGCCTGCTTTTATAGAAGGAAATATCCAATGGAAATATCTGATGGTCTTCAATTGTTACCGGTAACCCTCTCCCCTGGTGCTATCATCCTACTCCATTTTGAGGCCACTACCAAAACAACAAAGCAAAATTTTCATCTTATTACTTTATACCCTATATAGAAAAAGTAAGCTAGACAATGAATCAAAAATGGTTTATTAAGTTGGTTTGAGAATATGTGACTAACAAAATAGTTTGTACATTCCGTCAGTCAGATTTCTCAATGCCAGTAGGTTTAGTGAGAGACGGAATGAGAAATTTTAGTGCTCATGATTGCTGTTCAACTAAATAACTGGTTCAATCCATCCGCCTGTTAATGTACTTGATATAATCTTTTCAGGACCAGAAATCATACGTGTTAGATGGGTTGCTCAGCATCTCTCTCTAACAGACTGATGATTGGGACTAAAACATCTCGTATATACGGCATGTTGTTTAACCGCCTGTTGAACCCAACATACGAGTGATTATGAAATATGACACAGGTTTCAAAAAACCATTTGGGTGCACTGGTATATAGATGGTATGTAAATTGATGCTATTCAAAAATGCGCACAATGAAACAGGTGGATTCATGAGAAAGTCGAGATATACCTACAAGGTACATGTGAACTCTAAACTGATCCTCACTCTGAAAATAACTAACAAGCGGTCAATCACTTTTCTATTTAGTTTGATGGTCCGTGACTGATAGTGGTGTATTGCGCATGCAGTAATATTCCTTGGTATCAATTACGCACATCTTGGACTTGAGTCGAGATGTTCGTTTTGGCTTCATCCTACATCGCAGCCATTTATTGTCGATTGCAACTCACTTTGTAATATATTTGAATCATTATCCTCCCTACTCCATACATCGAGGTAGTTTACTAAATGCGTCTTCGTAAGCGATACCATTTCTTTGTGCCAAATCTGAAAATACATGCTACAAGACTGATCCGTGATTCATTTAAGTTGCCAATAATTTCTATATACTTGTTTTGACAATAATGTCTTTTTCACGAGTTTGGGTGACGGAATATCAGTTTATCCTCCAATTTTATTTCAATTCTGCATGTTAGCAACCTTCTCATCTTGACCGCTAAAAAGTCAGTCATACGTTTATCTGAAGGCGACGGCTGCGATCAGGTGTGGGTGTTTTTCACTTTTGAAATGACAAGGTGTTAAGTGCGCATGCAGTAATAATCTTTGGAATCAAGTAAGAACATCTCGGGCTTGGGTCGAGGTGTTTTTCGGCTTCATCCAACATCGCAGCCACTTACTGTTGCATACAACCCATCTGGGGGATAAATCTTAATCAGTATCCGTACAAACACGTGCCAGCCGGTGCCGTGATGCCACACCACTTCGACGCAAATGCCACCACCAGTATAGCTGTCGATGCATCCAAAACAGCTGTTGGTGCTGTACTCCAACAGTTCGTCGATGGATTCCGCAGACCGCTTGCATTTTACTTCAGACGCTTATTACTCGCCGAAACTGGGCACAGTACGTTCGGTCGTGAGTAACTAGGTATCAACCCGGTCGTTCGCCACTTCAGATACACCCTCGAAGGTCGCCAATCGGTGATTTTCACCGCTCGCAAACCGTTGGTATATACCTTTCGTAATCGTTCCGAGCGCCACTCACGCAACAAAGTGCACCACTTGGATTTCATCTCGCAATTTTCGACAGACGCATGACACGCCCCTAGTAGTGACAAAGTTGTGTCTGATGCTCTGTTACGCGCATCAGCACTTGCTGGTCCGACATCATTGAATTGTCAGTTATAGCCGATGCACAACGTACGGACAGTGATCTCCGCACTTCTTCCTGGTATTCTCCATTGTGCCTCACAACAGATTTCAAAAGCTCAAAAAATAGCAAATCGATTTCGAAAATACCAACAAATGGCGTTTTGGTGCATGTCTGCAGTTTCACGCTCGCCAGGTAAGTTTGCCACGTGTATATGCACCCAAACTTACCTATATCGCTTTTCGTCTCTCTGCACATACCAACGTCCTAGTTCAATCGAACACCGTCATGCGACCACTGCGTTTACCCCTAAAACCTGGACATGCGAACCTTCAACTCTCCATTCGTTTTCGCACCGCAGCAGAGGACACTCGAGCAGCAGCACAGTGGGAACTGTTGTCGTTAGTACTCCTCCACCGGCGGCGTCTTGGAATTGCGGTACTAACCGCAAGCTGTTGCAGCATGAGCTAGAACAGGCCAAGGGTGGCTGCCACAATTAGTCCTTACGTAGTTTGGAGGGTTACATTCGCAGTATTCTTCTGGAGGGGGCTGTGTAGTAACCTGGAGACTACACTGGTCTGCCTGATGAACGATGTGTAAAAGTCTTCCCAGAACCTTAGTTCACATTATAAATGGGATCGTGAGGATCTCTGTCTGCCGTGTGCTTGCCGTATGCCATCGGATTTGTTTGCATGTTTGTTGGCCTATGCACGCCAATGGCACTATATGCATTCTTCCGGCTTGCTCGCGCGCTCGACGTCCAGACGTCAATCTTCCTAGCTACTTCTGCTTATCGGCGTCATTTAGTGCTGAGCGAGACCCATTGTATATATCGTACAACGTACTGTCGGTTTTCCGAAATCAGTGTTATTCTCATTTTGCGTCGGGTATCGTTGCGTGTACCTGGAAAAGTGTTAATTTAGTGCACGTACGAACTGGAATAATCCCTAAGATCCTATGTACAAGGTGAATTGTTAGTTGGGTAACAATTTTGCACATCTTACAGATGACAGACCTGGGGTATCTCATGACCACTAAAGTGTTATTGCTCAGATCCATACAGAGACTGTGATATGAAAAGAAATGTTTTAGAAATTCTCCCTACTTCTTCAACAATGAGCCCATACTTATAAGGTACAAAAATGAACCCACATCACTTAGATTCAAATGAATCTCCTATACTTCCAGCATCGCAGTCAGATATTCGAGCGCACCAAACTACCAACGACGACAGCGTCGACTTAACAATGAAGATTATAATTCGAAGCCTGAGACGATATGGTTCAACTAAAGTAATACCTCACAAATCAATATATGAATAAAAGAGTTGCCAAAATATTTGTACGACACCTGTTCACAATAAAATCAAACGTTGCGTATCATATTTCATGTGATAACATTTCTCCAAATAATTGAAATATATCTCACCGGCACCTTCAACGACCAACCCTTTTTCACCAGACGTATTTTAGCGCGGAGGATCAACTGTTAAACAGTCTTAGCGACTTTTTTCAGGAACTTGTTTCTATTGAGCTGTCATGAGGAGTGAGAGGAAGACGCCACTAACGTGACCACTGTAGTGGTCAAATAGGAATTACTGAACAGTCTAAGTGAGTACAGGCTTGCTTCATCAGGCTTTCAATGATGGTTATATTGAATTGAGAATGTTATGCTGTTCAAAGACTTGGACTGATAGCAGATGCTCACAAGCATTCGGGATAACCAGCACAATATACCAGACTATCCTTATCCGATGAGCAAGCGTGTTTCGGCGTAATTTTGGGCGGCTGGAGCGCAATTGGTACTGCGACGATGTTCGTAGTACAACGCTGTCGAATAATTAGAGCGAGTGGTCTGTGTGGTGACGTTAGGCGATTGCGCAAGCAAGTTATAGAGCAGACCAGTGTGAATAAATTTGTGTTTTGAAGCAAGGTCACTTCAGTTAATTTGAACAAAATGCCAAAATGATGCGAAAGCATTATCGTTCAAAAGCGAGGCAAATGCGTTGCTGTTTAGCGACGAAATATTGTTAAGTAATAACAATGCAAAGATACCCCACAGCATTAAGAAGTTACACCTAACGAGCGATAGATAATTCCCGGTGGTCTTTGGAATGAAATGCTTTAACCGTCATTGTCGGCGGAAGTGTTGGCTGTATGCTATTCTGATCTCATGCAGTATGTGCATAGGCAGAAGTACAGTTGTGTAAGTATGTCCTGGATAGGAAGGTTGGATATTGTGCAGAAGACGGCTCACTGTAATATCATGGAATCGCCTTGATGTTTCGAGCAAGCAGTTGTGTGTAGCTCAGCTAAACCGTTGGTCACTAGTCAACGAGAATTGTAATTCATGTGTGTCTTATGTGTGTCATATGATGAGTAACATTTGAGGCACTGATTTCATGCTCGGGCTGGTGACAATGCGGACTAGTGTTTGTCCACACAAGCACATTTCCTGTGCTAAAGTCAGCATTTTCATGCGACGTAAACTCTATGTTGCCAAACCGTCATCAACCCTTCAAGCAAAACGAAGCATGTGTCACGGTGGAAACAGATGATTTTGAAATATGATTTACTATCAACTTGTCTGGTCACCAAATATATAGCAGTTGAAAGAGTGCATACTTAGTTTGAACGCGTCTACGTGAATCCAATATCCAGAGTTGAAGTCCAGTCCCGTTTCAACAATCGCTTTTCATTCAGCTGCTACTTAATTAATAGTTTCTACTGATTATTATCACATAGTAGTTGAACAACAGTTTAAAATTGCTCTGTGCGCTGGCACTGACTGTCACGTAAAGGCAGTATTAGGTTTTGCAACCACGGGCTTGATACAAGCGTACCTGTTGAAATGAGCCATTTCAGCTGCACATGGATTTACAGTAAATGATGTAAACTAGTCTTACAACTATGTAGGTAACTTGATGCATCCACCAATCAGTCATGTTTGATGTTTAACATTACGAACCGTTGTGTCGGACAAATCACTTAGCCGGTCGAATGAGTGAATGCGCACGGAGCCTGTGAACCACAGGTCAGAGAGCAAGTCATCAGACAGCATGTTAGCTAATTTACTACATTGCTGTGATTATCTCGCCGTTTGAGATTTACTTCTTTCGAATGTCACACGAGCCCATTACCTAAGAATATGTTTTGTGCTTCAGTGCAATCGACTTGGAATGTAGAATTCGTAGTATTCTCGAAGGCGTAGCATCTAGTCAAAACGACCAGTGCGGCGCGCCCACACGTTTGATGATCCAACCAAACGTGGTTGTACTCACATTCAATGATCTTGTTATTTTGATGGGTGCCGTAAATAAGAGTGGCACCAATACACGGCAGCAAGCGTGCATATATTCCTACGAAATTCAGCATTTATACGTCAACTTTCTCAGCAAATACTCAATATCGATGTGTCAAACATTGTTTGTTTCACAGACCAAATTTGAACTAAACACAATGTGGTCGAACACTGAATTTTACGATCGAAGTATTCCGTGGAACCTAAACTTTTACAAATCCTACTTTGTGGTCAACACGATGGTAAATGTCATCAAGCAGAGTTAGGTGTCTGGTATTAATTCAGAGAGGGCTGACTTGTTCTACCATTGGAGTCGGAACTTGGACAAAGCATGAAGTCATTAGCATAGATTATCTCTTCAAGTTATATGACTCATAGATAGAGTTACTAATGTCGAATTGAGAAAAAAGAAAACGGACTTATTCACTTACACGTCTACCGGGAGCAGTTGATTTTCCATTATGTCTGTTTAGTTGGAAGTCCCCAGTATTCCGATTGTGGCACATCGTCGCAAAACTAATTATCACAATGCTTACCTCGTTCATTGTAACGCTAACATGTTTCCTGTTGGTAGTTTCATTGTAGTTCTAAGATGACCTGTTTTGGGAGCTCACTTCGAGTTGTAGTTACAGTGGTAAAACTTGTCGACAGTGTAGGTCAGTTTATCTCAAGTTTACTGTTGTACGTGCATGCATAACGTAAATTCGGTGGGCGATCAGCAACACTGTCGAACTGCATCTCATCAGATATGCGACCAGCGTCTTGTGGGAGCTGGATTATAGTGTCCTCATCGGCGCCGAAAACAAGTGGACAAGCGAAAAATTGGTTTGCCGCTTGCCTCCCGAAGCTTTACTTACAACGTGAATCGCATATTTCTTCCATACGATCAGCAGTAGTAGCAATAATTAAAATTGAACTTTGTTCGTCTTGAATTGTAAAGGCTGTAAACAATGAATATGTTCAGTATATTAGGAAGTTAATTCTAGGTTAATCCACAACGAGTTAAAACCAAAAGAATTGTTGGTTTCGGAAAATTTCGATTCTCTCGAGCAGTCTTTATCTGATTTAGCTCGCTTGATAAATGCTCTCCAAGATGGTTAAAACGATAACTCTTTTGTTTATAACTCGTTGTGGCTTAACCAGGGATTTACTTAATAATGAGCATTAGCACACCGAACAATATATTTTTTCATATTCGTTCTGTTCACGGTTTGGAAGTGCTAACTTCTGTTATTAATCGGATTCACCTTTGCAAGCGTGAAGTCAATTGGTCCACCCATCGTGCGTTCAACCTTCGGTGCATTCAGTCAAACCACATACCACAGACATTATGAGTCAGACCACTGGACAGTTCGGAGCGAAGTAGACGTGCCACTCGTGGTTTGAACGTACAATTCTCCGTCAGTGTTCTGTCCGGCTACTACAATTTCGAAGAGACATCCAAAAATTGGACGTCCATCTGGAATCCTTGCTACCGCCTGATACACTCTTAGTGATTCGAGATGTTGTGAGACGATCAGCTCTCTATCAGAACGATATAGTAAAACGAAGACAACAGAAGAAGTTCGACGATCCCCTTTCATTGGTTAAACAAAGAAGCGACTGTTCAACATTTGGCACACAAGATACCATTGTCCAACCTTTCGTAAACCTGTGGGATCGTGGTCTGTCAAAAGCTGACAATAAACTCCTGAACAAAGGGTTGCATTTCAACGTCATTCCTAGACCTCTAAATTCACTGGAAGTGATTCCAGAAGTTGAGGGGCAATTGCGGATGTCACCAATCGATGATGCAAACAGAGCTGGAGCACAGATCGCCAGTATCATTGAAAATCAAAAATTCCAACCAAGTAACCTGAGTACCAAGGAGCGAGATGCACTGAGAATGTTGCGTTCTGATCAGTCAATAATTATCACAACAGCAGACAGAAGGAATCAAGTGGTCATTCTGAACAAAGCAGATAATGAACACAAGGCAGATGACCATATTCCAGATGGTCCGAATATCATGATTCCGGTGGAGGAGTAGCGCTCCACTTTGAACAAATCAAAAGCGAGTTTGCTCCGAAAGATGAAGGTCCACTTGAAGAAGTCATTCTTGTTTACCCTATATCCAAAACAGCACTAGCTTCGAGGTTTCAGGGCTTACCAAAAATACATAAATCTGGGATAACACTCCGGCTAATTGTTGACCATACAGAAACCCCAAAATATGCCCTAGCCAAATTTTTGTCCGTACTCTTGAACCTCTTGAAAAGTTCATAGACCATTCTAGTCTGAATTCAACACAACTGGTTACCAAGCTGAAGGAACTTAGCTAAAGTCCGTATGATTATCTGGTCAGCTTCGAAATTGTCTCGTTGTTCACCAGTGTTCCGGTGAGGGAAAGCCTAGAGGTGATTTACCAGTTTCTTGAAGTAAATGCCAGTTTAGCTGAACGAACAGATTTATCAGTTAATGAGGTTATAGAAGCCACGGAGCACTGCTCACGGTCTACCTTCTTTACATTCAAGGGATCCTCTATGACCAACCAGACGGAGTAGCAATGGGCTCACCCATCTCTCCCACAGTTGCTAACTTGTTCATACAAGTTCTAGAGGAAACGTTGCTGCCCAACTTTCCTGATCCACCTAGAATTTCGTGGAGGTATGTCGATGATACGTTGGTGGTGATATGTAGGGAAACTATTGACAAATTCATGGAACACATAAATTCCTCTCATCAGCAAGTCAAGTTCTTGATTGAGCCCGAATCAGTGGACCATGAGCTGAGTTTTCCAGACTGAAGAATACGCAGAAGAGCCGACGGTAACTTGGACACAGGCGTGCTCAAAAAGGGCACCCATTCTAATCGGTACCCTTTCTTTAACTCAGAACACCCCATGTGCACCAAGAAGGCAGTTGCATCTAGTCTGTTTCACAGGGACTTCTTATTAACCAGTTCTGAGGACGAGCTATCAAAGAAATACAAGACTGTAAAGTCGACAGTGAAAGGCAACTGTTACTGTGACACGATTCCACGTCCAATTCAGCGCTACCTCGTAACAAGATCAACGAGCTGAAGAACTGGCTATCGACTATCGTTATTCCGTACAGAAGGAATACATCGGAGGACTTCAGACGGGCTGTCAATCCGTACAATGACAGAGTATCATTTAGAGCCACCAACACGTTAGGGAATAAGTTAGTCCACTTAAAGGACAAACGATCAGTGCTGGAGCAATCAAACTGTGTTTACTGGATTGAATGTAAAGATTGTCAAGTTTCATACATTGGACAGACTGCCCGGCAGCTGGAAGAACGCACTTAAGAACATGTAAATTGTAGTAAGAAATCTCCTACCGTTGTTCAGCAACTACGGAAATTAGAACATGATTCCGCAATAGCTGCACACTCGATCTTCAACCAACACGAAGTTGACGTCATCCACCCGACTGTGTTAATAAGTGGTTCCCTTAACCACAAACAACGTCTATTGGCGGAAGCCTTGCTGACCGTTAATACACCACAAGCGGTGAATCGATCAGATGGCCTTGAATTGTCAGTTTGGCGGGATTTACTGGGTGGACAACAGTGACGCCGCACAGGAAAAGTTTACGACACCCAATCACCCACATCATCCTACACAATCTACACGCATATAGGTTATCATTCACATGTTCACCCACTGTCACACACTGTCACACACAATAACTATCTACCCTTGTTTGCACCTGGGATCGTTACACGATGACATTCAAATGAACCATGAACCCTTACATCTTATTGGTAACCTATCTACACAGCGCCTGTTAAACACACAAGCACGCGCCAGTTGATGACAATCCCATTTGAAGCTTGTATAGTGTAAATTTTCTGAGTTAAATCGCTTGATGCCCATAAGCGGAAAGAAACGTGATTATATATCCCAACGGATTTTAACACTTATACGTTAACTTTCTCAGGAGTTGCTCATTGTCGTTGAACCAAGCATTGCTCGCTCAACAGAACAAACTTGAAATAAACACAATGTGATCGAACACTGGATTTCAAGAACAAAACTTTCCGTGGGATAGAGACTTTTACAGGTTTGACTTGGCAGTCCACATGATGGGAAATATCATCGAGCTGAGTTAAATTTCCGATTTTGATTCAGGGAAAAATGAGTTGCTTTACCTTAAGGGTCGAGACTTAGACAAAGCATGAATCCACAGCATAAATTTTATCTTCAAGTTAGGTGACTTTAAGACAGAGTTATATGTTTAACATTGAGAAGAAGGGCACCTGACTTGTGCAGTTACGCGTCTGTCAATAGCAGTTGATTTTGCCAATGTGTCTATTTGCTGAAACATCCACCTAATTCAGGTTTCTGTACATTCTGATCACACGTCGTTGCATAACTATCAGTCGCGGAATCACACTTCGAATTAAAGTGGTTATTGAATCGTCCGCTAACGATTCAAGTTTACACCGCGTTACGTGTAATCTGTTGGTCCAATAAATGCGTTTCTCGTTGTTAACCGACCAACAAGTTAATCTATCTTTGAGACGCCTAATTAGAAGTCCCTCATGAAAACTGGATTAAAGACGGTACTAATTGAATAAGTGTACATGAAAATGAAATCTCTCATTGCGAATGTGAAAAGTCTTCAGAAAGTGAACAAAGAGTGTGCCCTTACAACAAATTGGGAAACTAGGCAACGCTCAATGATAGGGTAAGAGAAGATGAAATTGAGCTCACTCCAACAAATGGTCAATGGCTGGTCCCGGATTTTGACCATCTCATATTCAGACAAATATGATTGGATCCGCGTGCTTCCAGATAATTCCAGTTTGCAACCGTATCTCTGCATACGTAGTCGCGCACTTTTTGAGAACTAAATATACAGGCTGGTGAATAGTTTTCATCCTACGCAGAAACTACTCTTTCGCAACCAAATCTATCAACAAACAACCACATTGTGGCCACTAAAGTAAGCCAGGCAGTCGCAATGTTTGTCAGGCGGAATGGAAATTTCCTCAGTTTTACTCGAACCAATCCAGGTGGGTTGAAGAAGTCAGACAAGGAAATGGATAATAGGTCTGAGCATCAGGGGACATCCAGTCTGCATGAAACCACGGAAGTATTTATGTTCACGAGTCTAATTATCGACGATGCATTGCGAAATGCTGGCATGCTCCAATGATTCTTTTTACCAAAGTGTGTGCTCTATATCACAACCAACGACTTCATTCGGAAAAGGGCGGAATTTCAATCAGCACAAAATGCTTTGAGACGTAAGTTAAGTATTCTACACGCGAAATTATTTGGAGGGATTATCGATGCGGTGATACGTAACAAAAGAAGTATAACGGCTGGCTGCGAAACTGTTAACCTGGTTAACACGAAATCCGACTTTGTATAGTTAGTAGGGATTCGCGGATCACAACATCAATTCATTTCGCACACTCTCTTCAGTCGCGACTAGCATGAAAACAAAAGAACAAGATTAAACGAAAGTATTAAAATTGCAGATTGGTTTGGATCGTGATTCACTCATCCGGCTAAATGTATGGAGAACAAGTGTTGACGAACAGTTAGAGTTGTGTGAACACTACCGGCTGCAGGCAGCTGATCAACAGTGCTTCGATATACTTGAAACTTTGTGAGCTGGGAGCGTTCATCGAGATCTTAAACGAAGATGCGATAGTGGCGGTGTTGTCGTTGGTCGATAAGTGTCACTCATGGCGGGTAAGTCAGTGCAACCGTCAACCTATTTTGTGTGTGCTCCTTGGACCTGGTTTTCGGCATTCTTTCTGTTCTTCAAATTCACGTGTTTCCTTAGCTGCAGAAAGATTGATAGACATAATGTCTGGAAGGAAACACAGGAAATTGCTTTATGGTCGGGTATGGAGATAACCTAGTCGTGTGTGAGAGCAGAACAAGCTATGCTGCATCGGACACAGGTTTAAACGCAGCACTGACAATCATTCCGAATGAGTTCATCTGGGTGACACTTTCAGAATTGGGTGTGATGTAGACAGCTTTTTCAAGCACTTCCACAGTTGCTTTTCTCACAGAAGGTTTTTCACCTCAATTCTGGGAGAAAACGTTGTGAAAAATTAGTTGCACGAAGCGCTTTATGCAACACCGTTTGTTCGGCTGATAATCTATCCTGGGAGCCTATTGGTGATGATCTGTAGAACAGTATACGTACCAGCGACAGATTGTATGCAACAGCAGTATAACCCATGTGGTTCATGAATGATCTCTTCCACGTTGGTTTACGCTGCATTGAATGTTCAATAGATTTGTCAGAACAGCGTCTAACCAGGATGTCTAAAACGAGCAAATTCCTCCCAACTCCATACTCAAGCGTGACTGAGAGATTTGGGTGAACTGAATTGAATGTTTGAATCTTATCCAATTAGAAACACGTCGTCTTGGTACCGTTTGTAGAGCTTTAGTTCGCCCACAACCGGGAGTAGTGTCAGTTCAACTTCGGCCATGAACACATCGGTTTAAACTTGGCCGAGTTGGCTTCCCATAGCTATGGTATCTATTTTTAGAGAGTTCTTACCCGAAGAATGGGATTCAACATTCCATGTGCAGGGTGAAAGTAAACGTTTCAAATAGTCGAAAGGGATTGGAAGACAAATGGAGTTGGATGAAACAAAATCACATACGGTATCCGTCGTCTTGTCTAATGGCACGTTTGTCCATAACTGACTAACATCAATGAAACTCTTCGCGTATCTGACAAGAAAACGATAATTTCCACGTAGCACAACACAAAGAGTTGTTAAAGGTCATTCGGTTTTACTCACATGCAGTACGGTATGAAGTGAGTAAATCGACTGATAGCCAAGTTGAATGTGCTTAATAGATGCAACGTTGTGTTGATCAGTCCAGTCTGACTTGTCACGGTGTTGTGTAACTGGCAATTTCGTTGGGAGTCGCATACTGCTTGATGTAGTCGAGTCAAATTCGACGATGTGATGCTGGCTGCTCTAAGGACGCTGGTGAAGGGTCAGGCGAAGGCGGTGCTGGACTCAGCACAAAGAGGCCCTGCGAATATTGAGGGGGCTGCCGCGAAGGAGGCGCTGGTTGCTGCATTTGACGGCCAGGCCGACCGCCAAGGGGTCATGCGTTGGTTCGAGTTGGCCAGGCATGGATAAAAGCCAATCCATCCGTATTTTTTGCAAATCTCGATGGTGTAATGTGCGACCAAAACCAACAGGGATGTGCGAGCTGAATTTGAATTGATGACGGAGCGTGGTGCCCTGTTGTTAATGCTGTTTTAATCATCGTTCGTGTAAGTCATGAGCATGGCTTAATCGGCCTTTATCTCATGCTTGTTACAAGACTGTTGTTCGTACTCCTACTTCGGAAGAACTCTGGCCGCCGGTGTCTTCGCGTTGTTCCAAAGTTGGTCCGTAATTGTTACGGACGATCAGAAAAGAAGCGGTCGGCTTGCATGTTACAATGGTTTGCTGGACAGATCTCTGCCAGGACTGGATCAAGAACCACGACAGCAGTTGTTAACGGGGCAGTTTATTGAAGGTCTCCCGATGACGGTTCGCGACCATGTCCGTATTGCTTATGTCGCCAGGCCGATGGACCTCGATGAGCTTGCGAAGGCGACACGGAAGTTGCCTATATTATACTTGGTCTCAGTGGATACAAACGACAATACGGACGAGAAGACACTGGAGGAAATGCAGAAGAAAATGGAGTAACTCGCAGCGGATATAGCTGCCTTGAGGACATCATCCCGAAAGAACGATCGACTAGGAGACTGCTTCATCTTTGGAGAAAAAGGTCACCATAAGAAGAATTGCCCCTTCCGGCGGTCCGAGAGGTCTGAACATAAAGTGCTTCATGATTGTTTTTTTTGTTGGGCAGATCAACTAGGAAGGAGAGCGATTGAGAAGAGGGCCGTATTTACAAGTGTTGAAGTTGATGGATAGGTAGAACAGTGCTTGGTCGACACAGAGACGGATGTTTCGTTCCTCGCTCGTGCATAAAAGCAAAACGTA
>JTDE01002059.1:62266-120501 GCA_014338405.1 Paragonimus skrjabini miyazakii
AAACGTAGAACTGACATTCATGATGATCAGGACGGTGTGAAGTCACAGTTTACTGGTTGACAGTGTAAACGAATGTGCCGGACGTATCGGCGGCTATATCCTGAAGCATCGTTTCATTGTGTCCCCAGAAACCAGGCAAACCTTTCTTCCAGCCGATTTCCTCGATGCAAAAGATGTCGTGATTGACTTGAAGCTTAAATATTTGTCAACCAGGTTTGGCTCTGTGAAACTCACAGGACAGCGACAGGATGGCCCCAACCAGATACGCACGGCTGAAACCCCTATTTGCACAGTCCCGTTGCTCCAGTCAACGCTCTAGGATTATTCGGAAGTATTTGAAAACGACAATTATCTGTACGGATTCTGCAACTGTATTGCACATGAAATACCAACAACCGAAACATTCCGGCCTCACGGATCCCGCGGGATACCGGTTCATTTTGAGAAGAAATTAAAAAGCAAGTACAAAACATGCTGAATGAGGATGTCATCGAAGAAGCCAACAGTACGCGCAACTCGTCTGTTCTCCTGTGAAGAAGTCCAACGGGAAGTATCACTATTGTGTGCAGTTTAGAGGGCTGAATGAGGTTACACAGAACACAGTCGTACCAATACCCTCTGTCGCTTATATTTTCGACAAGCCGCAACAGGCGAGGTTGTTCACAGTATTGGACTGACACTCCGGATACTGACAGGTACCAATCAAACCTACGGATCGTGAGAAACTTGTATTCACGGTAAACGATACGCGGTATCAATTCAAGCTCATGCCGTTTGGCCTATTTTGGGCATCGTTCACATCTCGACGCCTGATGTTTTAGCCGGTAAAACGACTGGATAATGTGGCGGTATATGGAGATGGTATTGTTACAACAGTAACCCGGAATCGGACCATGCTGCTCATATAAATGTCTTGAATCGCAATAAAAACTCAGGACTCCGGATCAATGCCGAAAATCACAATTCGGACGATCACCGTTGGTGTTACTGGGACACAGGTTAGGTCAAGGTGGAATCAGACCTCAGCAAGAGAAAATACTGACAACTCGGGAGGCCGTGGCTCCGAATCCGAAACGAACGCTGAGATAACTTTTGGGTCGGGCAGGGTACTATAGTAGTTTCTTGAAAAACTATCACTCCATTACATTGCCCTTGTAGGAACTCCTTGGAAAAGACAAAAAATTGAATGGACAGATGATCCCCAGAGTGCGTTCATGCAGGTGCAACAAGGGAAACCAGTGATATCTACCTGACACTCGCAGGAAAGTGACAGTATAGCGCCAACCAAGTACGCACGGCTTAAACCCCCATTTGCAGAGACCCCTCCTCCAGTCCGTCTCATCAGACCTAGACTCAGCTAGGCAAGACACACTTTATGCAGGTTGTTCTGTTAGATTAGGTTACACTTGACTGTGCACTATGTATGTACAACCTGAAAGCTTGTCTCATTCAAATGAAGTCCACCCACAAATAAACAACAAGTTTGTCTAAGTCTGTTTAGATGAAGCGCTAGTGGAAAGTACAAGATTAAGATACAAGAATATTGAACGCCATGCATCAGGTAAACACATTAGCCTTTGTCGATTCAACAGACGGTCTGAAGTCCAGTATAGATGCCCAGTCTATAGGAGCTTTGTCATGGAAGCACCTGTTTGTTGGTTCAATCTTGATCGTGTTAACTCAATTGACCTCAGACAAAGTATAGAAACTGAGATGCCCAGTCTATAGGAGCCCTGTCATGAAAGCAACTGTTTGTCGGTGCACTCTAGTATGGGTGGATTGATCGTGTTAACTCAATTGACCTCAGACAAAGTATAGTTAATGAGAACCTAGTAGAACCACATGGCCATGCTTAGCCGCTACAGAGTCAGGTGTAGCTCAACATAATTATCAGTGTGTGCCCCACCCGAGGATTGAGGGCGTGGTTTTGTTTTCACTCAATCACATAAACTCTGTCAAAAATTAAATCACTAGTATTCCTGTAGACCACTTCCAAACATTACCAATATATGTTCTTAGTAATTTCAGTGAGGAGATATCTGACGGAACCAGCTGAAGATCGCTTGGACGATTTATTATTGGTCGAAATCGATTTGCGTTACACGAGCCTGGATCTGGAGGTTATGACGACCAAGTTGAATAAGTTCACAAGAGGCATCACGCACAGGTGAACGACATTGTACCGTCTGCATCTACTCCGTTGAGTGTGAGATGCATCGTTTCCGACAACGCTACAGCGTCAACCTTGCAGCCACTTTTTAGGGGTATGAGGATCACCAGCGCAGGATTGGCTTACACTGATGTCAGTTTCGTGGTATATTTGAAATTCAGTTCGAATCAGTTCGACTTATAATTAGAGAATCAATTAGCATAAGATGACCAACGCCTACCGTGCTTTCTACAAAATTGTATTAAGCATGCTACGGAAGTAAGTAATGAGAGCATTATGCTCCCACTCACCGGTGGACCACAGAGAGCTTTGCAGATATTGGACGGTATATTTCGTTGAACATACGACGTCGCTTGGTTATTGCCGCACAGATTGTCAGGCGAATCCAGCCTGGTTACCAAAACTCCCGTCGTTTTATCCACCCTAGTCTTCGGAATAGAATCGTCACACTGCATTCAATTAAATGATGTAAATCGCCAATTTGAATTCAACGATCACTCTGGAAAGACTATCGCGCAATCTACTTGGATATCTGTAATAGTAATGCACTGAGTTTGTTGATAAATATTAGTTAACAGTGGAGGTAGATTTTTGTAAACCCCAGATTCTACTCATACTGCTTTGGTCTTACGAATCTGAGCTATCTGATATTAACTGAATGCAAAGTGTACACGCGTTTACATCCGAGCAGATTCAAAAGTTTTATGCTGAGTGGTTTGCCGATTCGGCGACGTTCAAATGTCCTCAACCGGCGAAGGTAACAGCGTAGTTTGCATAGTTAACAGCACGACGCAGATGAGTTACTGACGTTACAAAATCCGATTGCCTTGGCGAGATCCTGAAATGAAGATGTCAAACATCAGCACAGTTGTGAAAGAGCAATTATAGGGCCCGAAAGAACAAATTTGTGATCGCGACTATTTCTATGGTATGCTAATGCAGCACAACAAAGTTTAATGAGGGGTTATGCTATTTGAGTACCCTCCTCAGATCCGAGATCGCATTACTCTCCGATGTCTTATTGAATCCATCATGGGATGTTTAACATTGAAAGCTGGGTAAGCTACATGTCGTATTAGATCGTGACGGAACGTTTTCAAAGGACCAATCACTCTAGGTTTTCTGATCTCTCTGCCAATCTGATTCTAGCATTGCTATGTTTCTGCAATAATTCGTTGTAGTAGCCACTGAGATGGAAGAAATGTTGATGTATGTTTCGGTTTCAAAACGCGACTTAGGAGAATCGCGCTGCATCAGGACATCAAACTGATTACTCAGTGACTTCACGTTGAATATTCATTCATCACGTATGTCCAGCATTTGACTACCGTTTTCTCAAATGTAGACAAATGCACTTTTGTACTTGTGACCAAGAGTCCTAAAACTTACTTCCTTTCCCCATACGAATCTCGCCCAGTCTATCCTTTCTTTACATGTCTGGCGATGACCTTTGGCTGCTTTGTCGGACAATATTTCAAGAAACATTATTGCCTTTATTGTTTACCTGATCCTTCAAAATATGTGATGTAGATTCGGCTGTCCTGCTACAACTTGCGCTATGAGTCAGAACACGACAGATATGTGATGCGATTGAATACATGCATGGCAAATGCAACACGTCTAATTGGGATCCTTTAGTAGATGCTGCCATTTTTCTTATGACAGTGTGTTTTATGTGGTGGATTGAGAGATGGTAGTTCTATCTGTCTGGTTGAGATGAGGTCTTTTGTGTTCCCACATCTCTAATCCAAAGTTGCATGTTGTTATTTCTAAAGTATGGATCCACAATCGTTCTGAAGCGCATTCTAACAAATGGTGTACACTGACGGTCCTTGCGATCGGAAAACGTCAAGTGGAGTATTTCGTTTTCCCAAGCTTATGACATGCTGGTCAACTGAACGTGTCTTCAAATTTTGGTATCGCCGATACACGTGGTTACTTCTGTTTCGTGTCCTCTGTTTATGCCAGCGTTATTATGGCTTGTTAAAACTGAAGTTTTCCACTATTTCCCAGATGTTGGCCATCCCATATTCAATGAAATATGACTGAATCCGCGTGTTTTCAGATAATGCCCGTTTTTAACCGTATCTCTGCATGAGAGTCCGGGCATTCGCGGAAAACTACATAAAACAGACCGGTGAATCATTTCCATCCTACGAAAATATTCCTCTTTCGCAACCGACTCTCTCACTACACAACTGCACTGTGTCCACTAAGAAAAGCGACGCAAACGCGGTGTATGTCAGACGGTATGGAAAGTTCTTCATTCTTACTTGAACCAATCCGGGTCGTTTAATTTCATCATCAGTAGAACTGATTCCCAGAGTTTGTTCTTAGCTAGTAATTGTTTGTTTACTACTAAGTCATTGATGTCAATGCTCAGTTTTGCTTTCTAAACTTAACCTCCGTTTGATAGGTCTGCTTAACGGCTGAGTTGTACTCAGACAAAATTCATATGTCATGACCACAGGGCGTGCAACGCGATCAACTTTGATATTTGTCATCAACACATCCTCGTATTGGTGGCATTTGGACTGGAATTAGCAGCATTACATTCGAAATCGAAGCGCTTTCTCATCGCAGTATTCATAGGAAAGCCGAGGTATTCATACAAAGCATATGAGAGCTCGAAACTGGTCCTCACTTTGACAACAATTAAGAAGCGGTTAATTTCTATTCAAATTGGCTTAGTTTGATGATCAATAAATGACAGTTTCAATTGCTCATGCAGTATTATTTCTTGGAATCAAATACGTGCTTCGAGATGTTTCTTCCGGGTCTCATCCTACTTCTTTGCCACTTATTGTTGGTTGCAATCAATTTGGGAATCAATTTGAATCAGTATGCTCTCAACTCCAGACTTCCAAATACTTTGATAAATGCGTCTTCGCAAACAATAGCATTTCTTTTTTGCCAAATCTGGAAATACTTGATGCAAGATGGATCCGTGTTTTATTTGAGTTGCAAATGTTTTCTCTATACTTGTTTCGACAATAATGCCTGTTTCACGATTTCACCACACCGATATTTATTTCATCTTTTAATTTTATTTCAATTCTGCATGTTACCAACCTTTCTATCAGTTAACTGGGCGCCGCCAGTGTTTCCTTCATGAGCTATGTCACAATTGTGTTTTGTTCGGGAAGTGGTGGGAGTATTAAATATTACTCTCTTGATAATGTTATAGTATAGCTGATTCAATATCTTGTGGGGTCGCCTACTGCAAACGGACTACCACTTGTAGGCTGTGTAAATACAGAACAGCCGAGGGAGGAAGAATCCGTAGTCTAATGATGTTTTACCAATTCGTTATTTCTCATCTAATATGCGTGAACTCTAATCTTTCAAACTTGTATGGAACGCGCAACCACCCCGAATAGTGTTCTCTGAAATATATGCAGGTTTATTCATGTTTTCGAGCTGTTAGTTTTGTATAATCAGTGTGAGGTATCAGAACTTGTTAGAGCGTAATGTGTAAATGATTTGACCCTAGAGTCACTACGGTTCAGTTAGAAATCCAGGTACATAGAGCATGTGCGGTACATCGGTAGTATATCAACGTACCTCTTGAGTCAAGTTAAGTTTGTGGTTTTCGTCCTTCAGGTTCTAAAGTATTTGGATACATAACAGTCGTTGCATGATTTTGTTGTGCGCTGCAATAAATGGTTCCACAAAGCATTCTGGAGATGTGCACTGATTTACGCACTTCAGTGGCTCGAAAACGGTAGAGGATATCAGGTGTAGTCCCACTGTATCAACATAGGTGATGTTCAACAATGACCACGAAACGTGTAGAATTAATGACATTTAAGTATCAAACTAATTTACTGAGTGTAATTCCATGTCAAACGAACATTTACTGGAAAATGACGAAAAAATAATTCACCCTCAGTTCTGCGAAATTTCATTGTATTTTAGTTACAGCAATGCACACTGTGTAGCGTGAACAGTCTGACTTAATTGGCCAGTCGGAAGTTGGCCAATAGAACGGTTCGAAATGACCTTCACCAAAAACTATAAAAGCACCGGCAAAGATAGTGTTAGTGTAAATTATCTGGGAAAATGTGGTCAACAACTACGTTCGTCCTCATCGTTCTTCTGTTGAGTCAGATATCCGCACTGGATGAAGAAGGTTAGTTTTGACTGTCATTTGATTAGAGGTTAGACGACTCAACTTGTAAAACATTTTTGGATGAGTTGACATTTGTTTTCCGCTTTGAAACATATGTACGTGCAACGTTTGGCGAAGCTGACGAGGAGCAAGACACAATAACCGGAAGGGTTGTCCAAGAAATGTCAGGATGCGGTTTAATGTAATTCTAAGTAGCTTGATAGAAAGCGGCGGAACCAAAGCTCTTGACCGACATAAATCAGTGAATGAAAGCTCCTCAATCACTTAATTGTGACAAGCTAAAAACGGGAGCTGTGTTCGCCTCAGCAAACCTGAGAATTGTATGATAGTTCTTCACCCATTTGAAGTTAGCATTTCCTCTACATTTCCCGAAGAGTGACGTTAACGAATAACGAAGTGAGCAAGGTGTATTATGCTTGGTAGTCACTGTAAGCTAGAATTGGTCTAAGTTGTCTGATTTTGCTCAAGCTTGCTACTTGTTCACTTCAGGATTTATTATACAGTCCAACGTAGCATCCGTCATCCTGCTCCTCCAGTACACTTGGCATGGTGGACAATTAAGAAATTTGTTGTAAGGTGTACTTTGATAGAAAACTGAACAAATATCATCATGAATATCACATGAGTCCAAAAAAAGAAAAGTCAGACTTGTTTGGGATTTTTGTTTAAAATGAACTAAGATATTTTAAGAGTGGTCAGACCATTTTCAAGTGAGTGACGGATAGATAAGCAACTCACAGTTGAGGACAGAATGCACTTGCTTCCAAGTGTTGTTGTTCGTTGCATTATTTTATGAAAGGTGTAAGATAATTTCACCTGCGCTGAAACCTTTCAACGCCACGAATATTGTAGTCATGTTTTCACTTATCTGAAATGCTCGAAATAATGCTATCGAAATGTAATGGTGATCTGTTTCTCATAGGCAAATAGTTGCTTGTGCAGTAAGATAAACTATAGTAAGAAGGATGTGCGTTGTTTGTATTGAATATTGCATTGCGTACAACCCATTATTATAAGTGAATAACTTTGTGAACCACTCAAATTCAATTCGAATTTTTTGTTTAACTGTTGGCAGCTCTTAATGGTGAGTAATATTTTGTTGTTCACACACAAGTAGCATTACACTTGGGTGAAAGTGGTATCACAAATAATTATGCGTGTAGGTTCTGGTGGATGTAGACGGTTTCGGCGGTTAGATGTGGAAAGGCTTTTGGAGCAACCACGTCATTCTCAAAGACCAGTACATGAGTGATGAGGACGAGCGCTCACTCCATAATACCCGTAACACCACTAATCAGTAGTGGGGCGACAGCATGGATTTTGCCATCGAGGTAGACGCAAGAAAAACATATGAGGAAACTTCACGCCAAAAAGACGGTGCAGTGTGCCATGGAACAGTGCTGGCTACGCACAGAAGCTGAGGATTAGTGTCCGTGGCAGCCGAATCTTTCTGGAACGATTGCCACATGCAGATGAGTGTCTTTGCTTCTTGTCCTGTTTGAACACTCAACCATTGTTAGTTTTCTAAGTAAACAAACTTTGCGCTATCCATGTTCTTGGCTCACAGCACGTGTACTTCACATTAATTCAAAACAAAATGGGTTGTACTTCTTGTGTATGCCATATATCTAAGAACAAAATGCAAATCACGAGAAACTTCAGCCAAGGATGAGCTTATTGTCTAAGAGATTTTCGCACGTCTGAAAAATCCCTGTAATTCACAGTGAGTATACAGATGTCTACCAAGTAATAGAAACGCATCGACTTATTACGCAGGTTCCAAACAACCTGTTATAAGAAATAGCACATTAAGTAAGCAGTTGGGGTTTTAGGTTTATCGACTCGTTGTAGTCGTGAGCAAACGTTGTTCGCAGAGCGCAAGCAATTCTCATTCTACCAACTGATCTTCAAGTGTGCTTCACTGATTATCCTACGTTGGTTTCCAATTGATTGGAGGCTTTGATCAAATCAATCTTGCAATCAGTAAGCATTGATGGACAAACCTGCGGTAGAACTGAACCTCAAACTGTGACGTTAACTTCAATTTTTGTTAATATATTTTAATAACTACTGAATTTTGTGCTTTGATAAACAACTGTAATTAGATTCATAGATAAATTGAAGTATTTTACAACCCTCCTCTGTACATACCTTTTAGGTGAAATTGCAAAGACAAAGAGTAGGTTGCTCTGACACAGTTCATTTCTATTTCACCAGGACAGTTTACAACAGTTCAGAAACAGCTTCTGCATTTATAATGGTCTATTAATTATTTCGTTTGATCTATTTCACCGAGTGCCCGACTCATTACACCTTCTCGATACACCCTCATATTCTTCCATCAATCAAAACATATGGTTTCACTGACAAATGACCTGGAGATTCCCTCTACATAAACTGCATACCATTCCTACAACATCGAATAATCAAATTGGTCGAGAAAGTGTACTGAAGGTACGCTCCAGTAAGAGCGAATCTTAACTCCAATAATTCCCTCTGAAAAGAATAACTGACGTGTCTGTATGATCGTGATGATTCAAACATGTAGCTTTTGCTCTCATATGTCAGAATTGCTTTCTGATCATGGTTCTAACCTGTTGTGAGTGATGAAGCAGCAGACAGGACTCAAGCCTTGACCATAAGCCTAGCATTCAAACTAAAATACATAATATTGCCGCCTGTTTTAATCTACCCCAAAATAGCCACCAGCATTCATTGCACAAGGCACAAACGACCTGGTTTGTGGAAAGCAGAGCCTTTCAACTGCAGCCCAGTCAAAGTTTCCACACCACAAGGCGAGCTGATAACGCTGAAGGGATTTTGGATACACGTGCGCAACCATAGATTCCGTGATGCCTAGTGCTCGAGATACAAGTTTCAGCCTGTCAGCTCACAAAGCAAGAAAAACCCACCATTAGTTAGCAGTTTTTCCTGATGAGCATAATGATCGATCAGTGTCGTTTAGAAACGCTGTTGCCTGAAAGAAGCAGAAGCATCATCAACATGTTTACATCTTTCATAACTATGGTGTTGACAAAAAGTTGCATACGTGAAAGCCGGGACAGAATGCTATTTTTTTCTTAAAATTTTGTTAGTAACATAATTCATTGGTTTTGTTCAATATTTATGTATTTTTCCACTGTTCCCCAAATTTCAATTTTCCAGAAAACCTTGAAGGTTATGATTGCCTGATTTTGTTTTTATCCACAAATATGTATTTTATATTCGGGTGGGCTTTCCGTGTTATCATCATGACATTTTTGTTGGTTAATAGTAAATAATTACTCACTATTATTATAAGTGATACTGATCATAGTAAAGTTTAGTTAGGGAGCTGTAAGTGAACGGTTCAAAAAAAAAGGAAGTGCTTCTTGTTACTAATTAATTCAAGTTGGTGTCAGTTAATGATTCCTAGGGATACCACTTGTAGCGATTTGGCTGTGCGCTCCTAGTTACTGAAATATCATTGGCTTGATCTAAATGATGCAGTTAACCAAATGAAAGCATGAATGCAATTACAACTTATAGGCGACAAGCGAATCACTGTGAAAAATGACCAAGTGGATGACGAAAATCAGACCAATAAGCGTATATTGTGAACTGTATTCTGCATTCTGTACTTATGATACGCTTTCTGTTTTAGTGAAAATTTATGTCCCCGTATGGTGACAATCACTCAGTCATACACTACTATTATTGGGAATTTATTGATCATTTTTTGCATACGTGAAATGTATTTTTTGGGATTATGACATAGCAAGTCAGCGCTGGCTCTAAAATACAACATACAGAACATAGAACGCAACATCTTTCAGTATAGTATAGAAAAAATCACTTAGACAATGAGAATCAAACGCAACCCAGTTTAGCAACGGTTCAGTAGAGTTAGCAGTGCTATGATGACTAGAATTAAGCATATACTGAAGTCAACAAGTTGTAATGTAGGAAGAGAACTGTTGCTTCACTAAAAACTCAGTTTCAGCTTTGGCATATTTAGATAAACTGGTTACAAAGATGAATCATATTCATTTTCAGTGTTATTTTACAAATCATTGCTAAGAATGCACTCCGAGCACCAACGAACTTAAAGTAATCAACCTGAAAATGTTCACCTCTCACAATTATCTCAGATGTGATATCATCCTATTATCGTAATTGCTTTAGACGCTGTAACTAGTGGTGAGTTGATGCAATCGCTTCAGTAGTATAATTCGAATACTCGGAGGTATAAACTTCAGCCATGCAGAGTGGCCTAGGTTCAATTCGTATCGATTATTTCTAAATATCCGATAAAGTAGTTTTTGCAGTGAACTTTGTTATCGAGAGTGGCATCGTTTATCAGCTAGTAAGGTGTGTATCAAACGAACAATTTTACTTCCTTCCGTGTTGTCTTTTATATTCAACAGCAAGGAAGAATTTTCTTGAGGGTATGTAGTTAAATAATTAACAAAAATGAACCAACAAATAAGCTGTTCAATAGTTGAGTACAGTTTATCTTGTAACACACTCTATTGCAATTTTATTGAAGTATATCGATGAGGCAGTATTCAGCAATGCGGATGCAAATTGAAAACCATTTGGCATGAGAATTGGCATGTTTGATTACGTCAAGTGTGTAAATTCAAATTGACTAAGTTCTTGTCATTTTCATGTAATTGAGAATACGACTTTTTATTTGCCACACGTTCACCATCGAGTTGAACAAAAATGATCTGCGGTAAAGTAAAGGGGTAGCCAATAAATAACAGAGTCAATTGAGATCAGCACGCGTACTGAATAAAGAAACGTTTGGTGAAACATAAAAATATTGCATTGATTTTAAACATTTCAGATGTGATGGCCACCGAAGAAGGTAAATTTAATTGCGATTTTGAGCAACCTTGATTGTGTTTACACTAGTGATTTCCAACAAAATGCCTGTTGTCATTATGGCTTGGCTCACACATAACGATTGAGAAAGGCCAACAGTAACATGTAAGATGTCTTGCGCTTTAGCATTTTGTTCGCATTTCATGATTTACTTTTGCGAAATTAATATACACCTCATAGTGTGAGAGCAAGCATCTAGGCGAAATCAATCTAATCGGCCAGGTGACACAACCGGGGCGTATTCATTTACAAGAACATGAATGATAATGTCTGTGAGGCAAAATGGTGATATAAGTTTGAAGGGAGATAATTAGTTGATAATCCATACGGACTGAATGGAAGTGGTGTGATACGGTTCGAGAGTCTATACAGATCAAACAGGTTTCAAAAGATGCACAACGATTTACACTGATTTAAAAGATAACGCAATATGGATTTCGGATGGAAAAGTGTGTTGCAATAGTTGTTAGATTGTATGAGGAATATGTTGGTGTGAAGCGTTCGGGTTTGGAAAAAATAGGAACATAAAATGGAATTGATTTTGAAACTTTTAGGCGCGACGGCTACCGAGGAAGGTAAATTCATTCTCGATATTGAGCACCCTTTATCATGTTTACACCAATGCTTTTCAACAAAATGCCTGCAGTTATAAGTGTATGGTCGTAAGAATAATGAACTTAAGAAAGTTTCCCCCAGGTTTGAATAGAAGTCCCTGGTTAAAACACCACAAGTGTTGTGCACGCACACAATTAATGATCAGATTAACAAACATACAGGGAGTTATCATAATCCAAATCAAACACCACTCATCCTTCATCTTCCACAATCAGAAGAGGATACATGTCTCGAGTTCCGCTCTTGTCAGGGCTCTCGGCCAGAATCTGCACTCCAGCTTTCGTATTCACGATTTCAGGGTGTTTACTCCGTTGCCAATAACCTCATAATACACATGACAAAGTGGATTTATTCAAACACTCAAACATAACTTCGTTGGATTAACGTTTAGTTTACTCAACCATTTCGAAAGAAGATAAACGAGAATAACTCCGTCGTGACTCCATCGCTCAGCGAGTAGAGTGCTTGCCGCTCGTATGCGGGCTATTTATCTTGCTGGTTCAACTTCAGGCAATGTCCAAGCTTTTCGCAATTGCATTTTCTCCTATTTTGAAGGAGTTCACTAGAACCACTGTCATACAACATTTGTAATTGTGGACTTTGTCCATCGACAATTTGGTGAATTGAACTTTGGTGTAAATTATAATCATTCTGTAGAGCCGTCAAATAAGTAATATTGAGTTGACTTAAACACCCACACATTTCCTTTTGTTGCCATTCATTGGGGTGAACAATTTTAGTTCAATCTCTTTCTTTGCAACTACACTATAATCTATGCACCATGGTACATTAAATGAAGAATACTTGACATGAATTAAGCACTTAACTAGCGACAAGTATATTGTAAGTGAGAATATGCCCGTGCTCGAGCAGATCAGGTCAATACGACTGGTCTACTGATTTGGCGTTTTCGAGAACTGCAAGTAGTAATTCTCTCCTCGGCACACACAGACAATGATAGAATTTTACCGAACGAACCAAAAGATGTGTGCTAAGATTCATACTCCGGTGTAATGACAGTGTATTACTATTCTAGACACATTAATTTATCAACTTACACATGATTTGGTCCGTACCCCACAAAGACTGCGTAATCATATGCGATGCTAATTACTGCAGATATTCACAATTAATAATGAAGTTTACGTCCAAAGTGTGCTGAAATACATAACTATCTATCGTGTATACTCAATAAATAACATTCATGGTTTGCACCTAATCCTGTCGCTGAATTTCCTGGTTCTCTTATTTCTCACTTCTATTTCTGTTCAATTTCCCAGTCACAATTTTGTGAAGCCGCATTCTGTTTTCTGCAGTTATCGTGTTACTCCTTTTTCGTTGAATGCCTGTTTATACCGGATTCTGTTTCTTGCCGTGTACTTCCGCTGTGCATGTTCTTCTTATCACAGCAGATGTTTTAGTTCAATTTACATTGTGTCATCATCTGTTGCCATGTTACAAATCATCAAATGTTTTCAGTTTGAGTTAACAGTCTATTCTGCAATCATTCGAAAATTATAGTTAGACTATAAACCTAACTTGATATGCCAATCCGCACAGTTTTAAACTAACTAGCCGAGCACTGGATCTGCGCAAATAAACATATTTCTTCAATATGTCTCTAATCAATATCGTTCTTTAGTCAGCATCAAGGAAGAAATAGGTGAGTACATGACATTTTAATCAAGGAATAAATATTCGTCTGAAATGTCGCCCACATCAACAAACTGAACAAAAGTAGTAAAGTTTCTGGCAGAGCACATTCCCCTTTTCATGACCTGTGGCTGCCTGCCGCATGCGAGGTGAAACTTGATTCAAGAATAATAGACATACCTTGGTTAGAAATTCAAAATTTAAAATTTGACAACCATATAATAGAAACTCGCTTTAGTACAGGTTTTTTTTACGACTTTCTTATACCTTCTAGAGCCAAAATCGTTTGAAGAAGGTTTGTTCTATTGATACTCAACACTTCCCAAGTTGGCCTGATGAAATCTCACATGAACGCTGTGAACACTCTCAATTTCTGAATGTTACACTAAGTTCCTTGTTTCAAAGTTGGCAACGACTAGTATTTCCAAACAATTACAAATTCGTAACAGCCTATTTTGGTCGGAGCACTATTAACTTAGCTACACCATTCTGACTGTAAACGCAAGACGCATTTCATAAGTACTGGTCTGAAAATATCAACACTACAATCTGTCCCATTTTTCTCATTGTCGTGATGAAGTTGTGACCGTTATTTTTCTCTAGTTCATGAGTTCTTCTTGCATGACTGTCAGACTAATATTATGTATATAATTCCGTGCAACTCTAAACAGACCATCTACTTTGAATACTGTAATCTTCCGATGTGCACATATGACTATAAGAAAACTGCAACTGGGAGAGGAATACCCATGTAGGTGCAACTGTTAAACGGTGTTCTGTCAAGCGTTTTCCGCGAATGGGTACTAGATCTCACCAGTCGTTATAGTGAGTGTCCACACATTTGATTTCAAAACCTATCAATCAGTACTTCACTCAAATGAATATCATTGTAGTCCTGTTATGTATACTCGACCTATTGGTTGGTAAGTAACAGGAGTTCAACAGCCTGACTCTCACAATATAGATAGCAAAACTTTCAGTTCATCACTATGGCAACTTTGGTAAACAATTATCACACGTAAATGTGTTGTGTTAAGCATCATAATGGGATGCTTACGACAAGCTTGTTCACCGGACATACTTTTGACAAATTCCAATGGTCAATTCACCGTTTTTCAATTTTCAATATATGTCAATAGCCAACATGACACTTTGTCCAAAGCACTGAGAACGCTGGAATAACAAACCATAGAAGCGTAGAAGCGCAAATGAGGGCGGAGTGCTTTTTGTTTTCCGGATGGACTAAACCGATGACGAAAACTTGATCAAGGTTATACTCATTCTTTCTCGTACTAAGCATAAGCCTTACAACCTTCTTTTCATTGGCCGTTTTATTTCTCTAACATATTACATAGAAAGTCAACTACAGCTAAGTAACTCTTGTGAGCTCTTCATTATTACCATTCCAAACAAATGCTACGGGATAAAGGCGAGGTGATCAAACAGACCAACTGAAACAGTCGAGACTGTGGGATGACATAATTGCTCGTACGAGGCTAAGGAAATGTCGTTTACATTATTATCTTTGATTGTGTTTGGAATAAATATATTCTGAGAATATTCTTTCAGAGCAATCCACTAACCAACCTCAACCAGACACGGAAATAGAAATCCTTCAACCAAATCAGTCATCACTTAATGTCCACCAGTCTGTCCCATTGTTTAACATTATAGAAGGTGACCTAATTACGCACCAATCAGTCCACCATGTGTAACTCACTCATCGAGCGTTCTGATGTTTACCATTTAAGAAATGGTTTGCAAACAAACAAAATGAATTAGATGAACTATGAAGCATGAAGTGTCAAACTAAATATTAACACCTCAGGGTTCAGCATATAAACCGTAATTATCTCAGTATATGACACGCATCGTCATACCGTCACCAAACAAGGTGGTAACGGTATTCATTCTCTAACGTACTGAGTTTACATACTTCTTTTTTCTAGTGTATACGAAATTGAAAACCGGTAAGCAGGCAACGGTGTTTAAGAGCCTTGAATACGTGGTTGGGGCTTGGAACGGTCGAATCGTACTAACCAGCGCATGTTAAAATATGATAGTTTCACATTGATTACCAACAAAAACCTAGTTCAACCGCAGTGTCTGACTTGGAGAGTGTGATCAGAACGAAGGCTTTGACATAGTTCGTGCAATTATTTGTAACACTCAGCTGAGTTCGTAATACATCTATACATATATCACGCAGTCTGGCTATCAGCCATACTATCATACATATTAGCCAAACACATATGTAGTAACTGACGCAATAAATGATGTTTTGGATAAATCGATGTCCCATAATGTACATGATGATATATGATATGTTACTGAAGTATGTTTAAAAAGCTTGCTACAATTGCGTCTGCCATGTGAGGCCACTCATGTATCTACGAGGTTCATAACGATCATTTATTTCACTAACCAAATCAAGCCTGAAGAGCTTTCCCTGAAATGCAATAGAATAGAAGAGAGATGTTTGTCAATGTATTCTCCCGTTTAATTACGTAGATAAACATTTCTGCGTACAGTTGTAAATCTTAAGGCATTTGTAACAGGCGCTTATCTAGTACTTCGACGTTAGTCTAGTTGGACCAACCGACAGACGTTGCGCACTGTTAGTTTTTAACTAATAGGACCCATCTATTACCTAAACGTCTAAATACTTCTCAGTGAACATTCCAATTACAAGCAGACTTTTACATCTGGAAACCCCTTACTTGGGTAGTGTTTTTTCCTATACACCTGAAAGTCCTTCGTCATATCTAACAGTGAAGAGAGTATGGGGGAAGTGAAGAGTCACTCAATCAAGTCGACACATTCTGCGAATGAATTCGCGCAAGAATTGCAAATCATGGCTAACTTAAACCGTCCAAACGGCTTAAAAGTACAATCAAATCTCGCAAAAGTACACAACCCTGACTTTGCAGTGCTCACCATCTACAAAACTTGTAAAATCTATCGCAAACGTTTTCTTATCTAGCAAAAGAATCAGGCTTCTCAGCCGGTAAGATTTAATTACATCGACTGACATATGTTACTTGTGTAAACAGTTAACTTAGTGATATGACATTCATGTGAATACGTTCGGTATGCAATAGCTGATTTCACACCTGATATCCGTATGCCAGCAATGTTCTAAAGTACCAAAAAACGTTCTCCATGAAACATGATAGAAATAACTACGAGAAGTTAAAACCAGATGGATATTACCGTAAGACGATCGCGTCAGTTTCATTGCCTATTACGTAGTTCGCTAACCTGATGTCTAAGCGGATCTCTTAAATGAATGAACACTTTATAATTACCCAAATAGTTGTTCAATTAACTTTCAATCCAACTGCCTTTTACACTTTACCGTAATTCGGAAGGCTTTATTCGCTATTCGTTGCTCGCCAATCTCCAGTTTGTAACGGTGAACATATCACAGTATACAAGACAGCAATGAGCCTATGGTGTCAGGAGTACGAACATATTCCTCAACATACACAACCGTAGGCATCCAGTAGAGATCGACATACACTCTATGATACGTGAACCGGTTCAGCTCCTTCTCATTCCAAAAATAAACGAAATTGAAGTATTACTGTAACAGTCCAGTCTGCAGGCGAATCCGTGGGCATCTTTTACGTGGTAAAGCGAACAGTCGATAAAACATTAATTGGAATTGTCCAGGCTCTCGGAGTAGCTTCACCGTTCAGCTGTTAGACCACATGCGCGTGTGGCATGCAGTTCCTGCCTCTGGCTGAAATCAAGTTGATGGCCACAATTTTCACAAATAGTTCGCCTTCTAATAATCACCTGCACTCCGCTACCAACTACAATTACCGGAGTGACAACAGAACCTATCACTAGTGTCTCGGCTTTAAGTTCAATACATAACTGACGCTTCTGTTTCAGTCTACGGATGTCAGTATCATAATTCAATGCCACACCCTTTTACTACGTCACTGTCAATGAAGTACCGACTAGATACTTGTTACTTAAAGTTTGTGGAGAGGTGTGCCATTTACATATCATATTTGCTGCCTAATTGTAATAAGTGAACACTGGTTCATGCCAAACAGATTGTGTGTTGACGAAGTAAACCGACCAGTCTATTTCTATATGCTAGATACCGTAGCGGAATCTTAGTAACAGTAATGGCAAATAACCATCACTCGAAAGAAATTTCTGAAGATCATCCCCGGGTTACACTAGTGCAAATTCCTAAGTGTAGTTTTTATCCTTGATGAATAGTTCCCTCCAGTCAGCTTTTATCACTCACATTTTATCCTACATTATTAAGCGTCTATAATCAAACGCGGTACGTTTTCTCGTGCAATTATGTCTACAAAGTCGATCCCTTGCTTCCAGTGAAACCTAAATTTAACCACACCTGACCTGTAATTCAATCTTGTGAATAGGTAGCACTGTTAGTATATGGAATGTAATCCGTTCAACTTTGTATATGTCGTTTAAATTAAGTGGCATAACATTGACTCCCATACTCAATAGAGACAATTATGCGATAGATCTTCCCCGTTCATCGAAAGATAGATTCAGTGAAAGGCAACAAATCAGAGTAGACGTAGTCGTCATAATGCCCCTCTTAGAACTTCCAATATTTCGAGAACAGATTGTTGCACCCGAAATAAAGTACAAAACTTACTAACGATCTTTTGTGGTCTAGATTTAAAAGACAGCTGCGCGTTAAGCATGCTTAACCTGTATCACGGCACAATGTTGGCTTGCGTCTTACGAAACCGATAAGCTCATGCCATAGCCACTGTATTTGGTAAGTTAACAGTGATTAGGAAATAGTATAGTTGGGAGATAATTTTCACTATGGGCTCATTTCACAAATTCTCGTCAGCTGCCCAGATGTGACTAGAGTGAAACCAAATCAAGAAGAATAAACGGAAGGAACGACAGGACGATTCGCACTGGATCGTGATTCACACACTCGGCTGAACTCATGGCAAGCACAGATTGAAGATCATTTAGTTTTGTGTCTGTTAAACTGACTGTCAACGGCTGAGTTAGGAGCTTTCATCAGGACCTTAAACAAAGATGCGATATTGACACTATTGCTGTGGCCTGTAAGTGTCTTGTAATGGACGAATCGGTGATTCTTTCTCGTACAATCTCACCCAATAAATTAAAACGTCTGTTCGAAATTGTGCTCGCAGATTATGCTAAAACGGTTTTAAACAGCCATATTGTTAGCTCATGGTATGGCGAAACATCCATTGCTTAAAATCAGGGTCAAGAAGAACATCCCAAATTGGTTCACAGTTGAACTGACGTACCTGCCATTGACTCGCATTCAGCGAGGAAGAAACATCGTTTCGTTTATAACAAGACACTTACAGACCACAGGCAATAGTGTCAATATCGCATCTTTGTTTAAGATCTTGATAAACGTTTCCGGTTCATGAACACCCATGTATATCGAAGCGTTGTTGATCAGCCGTCGACAGCCATTTCCACTGCACACCCGTTTGTAACGACGACAGTCTCTCAAGAATGCTTGATGGACACTTGAAAATGTTTTGTGGACGTTGATCGATGTTATCTTGATGATCCACAGGCTGAATGATTCTATTACTTTGGTGTTTCATGCAGCCAGTGGTGAGTTTCAATTCCAATTTTCTGATTCCAACTTCCTGTTGATCATCTTCCGTTGGTTGTTTCAAACTGAATTCTGCAAACTTTATTGATAAATTCTATCTTTGACCTAGTTTGAAACTCAGGAGGTTTTATCCGAACTGGTGATAATTCGATGGAAAATATCTGGTCCAGAATGGACCGAGTTGTTTGAAAGTTAGGATTTAACGTGAATTCGAACTTGCGGCGAAATTGACGAACACCCTTCCGGTCGAGCTAGGCAGACACATCAAGAGCTCAGAGAGTTTAACATTCCAACTTCGATGTAACGAACTCACTGTCTGAGATACAATCCGTTAAGTAATCCAGGGTTTCAACTGTCTCTACAGGATTATTCAAGCAGTCCCCGTCGACACCCACAATAACACAGTTGAACAGTTGGAACGTATCATTGACCATCTGCTCCAGTTGTGGCTGTCGTAACTGAACATATGGCGGATTTCATATGAGAGAGTTGGATCAGTGGTTAACAGATTTCCTTCATGGGCTTAGCTCCGTTGCTCAACTGGTAAAGCGCTTACCGCATTTGTGAATGTTGTTACTGTCGCTAGTCCTTTAAATGAACTAATGGGCTAATCTATTCGTTTGGCACCCACTTATTTGCTTTTACTAATGTTTTTCGCATTGGTGTCACTCCAGGCTTTTGTTCGCATTTGCGAAACTCAATTTGAGATTAAGTATAGATAAATGCACCTACGAGTCCCAGTGAAACGCCATGGAAAATGGCTTGCGCCTTGCACAATTACTAAGCTTAGAGGAGCGATATCGGTGGAAAGGCGCCGATAGAACTAAATGTGAGTAGCGAAATAATGACGATGGCTTAGGCAAGTTCTTCCCTCAACAGTGAGCATTTATTCTATGTGATAGCAGCTCATGAGGAGAAAGAGAGAGAGTAAGATTAACCTGATAATTCCGTATTTACTCACATAACAAATTCACTCGTACCATGTTTTGTGAACTCGAAGTTGTGCCCCAGTGTTTCATTTGAGTTTCGGTAACTCCCTGAAGTTCTGTGGCACATTCAGGCTTTCAGTGATGTACTTTGTTGTTATTTATTTTCAAACTAACTAATGCTCGATAATGCCGTTGAAGACACAACACTAGACAGCCTAGTTTGTGCAACCTGTCTCCGCTGTTGACCAAACGAAACTGAGAATTTGCCAGTCCAGCTTAAATCGAGCATGATGGCAAACATTAGGTTTGTATAGCCTATTGCTTGGAGTTGACCATTGACCATTCAACACCCAGCAACCAGGTTGACCCGTGAAAGATTGTTCCATCGTCTATTACAATTTTGTTGAAACCAAGTTTTTATTATGTAAATTGATGTCCGCATTTTCTAGGAAACTGAACCGAAAATGTTTGCTGCAATGAAGAGCAAATATTTTTAAGATGATCCGCCGACTATAAGAAAAAGGGACGATTAGGAAATTTTGCGTCCAAATCTGCAGATTACCACAACCAACAATGTGATTTTACTAGTTTTAAGTAGATTAAATTTGTTCTAAACAGTCGAATAAATGTCCGCATTACTGTTCAGCGTCCATACAAGCAGTTTCGTTCAACAACACCGACGATTTTGTTCGTTCTTAGAACCGTGAATTTGCAAAGTGACAATTTAACATATTTTCGACGATATATCACTATTTTTTCAAAAAATCTACACCAACAGTTCTACATCAGGAAAGTGAGTTATCTGTGGTTTGTTAGAAAACTATTATTTGTGATACAGAAGGAAACAATTCGTACTGCAGGAGAAACTGATAGAGTCCACTGATTTTTTGTGGGATTCTTGCGAATTGGAAATAATGTTCTTCTGTTGCACATCGACAAACTTCTGTATAAATAAACTACGGATTAAATTCCGGTGAACATTCTGAGAAGTTTGTTTGCAGCCACTGTGGATGTGAGTCGATTTGTTGGATCATCAAACGATGATTATGAAATGTGAACGGTTACATGAACTAATTGCACCAACAGAATTGTATAATCTTGCTAACCGGAAATAGATCAGTCTACAAACTGTATCCAGCTTCGTAAAGATTTAAAAGTCGAGTAGAAGCATAATGTGGTACACATGTGAGTTAACTGTGAACACTCAATTTCCACAGTCACACGGCCGTGTAAATTCTTTATTTACGTTGTGGTACATATTACTATGCATAATTAGCATCTGCTAAATAGAGTTGTGCATTCCTCACTTGAAAATGAATAGTTGATTAATCGTCCATGATGTCAGTGATAGCATGAACATATTAATAAACTGTTCGGGATATTCTTGTTTCTGACGACTCTGTGACGTTCACGTAGACCGATGTAATAGCTGTTTTGCTCTGAAAGTTTCACTCCAAACGAATAGTATTTTGAGTTTTGTCCATTAGGTCAATTTAAGAAGACAAAATACGAGGATGCGAGCTAATGTTTATGTTGTACAAGGATAGGGTGCTCATGTACATTTCCCCTTCTGCCAGGCAGCATGAAACCGGCGTATAGTAGAGGATGGAAACATTGAGATGATTCCCGAGTCGAGATGGGAACTGAGGGGGGTAGGATTGTTAGTAATCGAGTTCAAATTGAAACATGAATGAGAGGTATCGGTGGGAAACGTTAGCAACTCTTTAACTAAGTACACCGTAACCGCAAGCAACTAGCTAGGATTCCGGTTGGACGATATATCTCTTCAGGGTTATCCGAATGGTCATTTTGTTTGATAATTTCGAACAGTAGAGCCAGTGTACACATTAAGTCTTTACTCGAGAGTAACCATTGATTATGCTGTCACAAAGCGTTTAAATATTTTTTCGTGATACACAAGCCCTAACTTCGAGTGAATAATCTATGCACTTTAATTGGTGTCGTCAACTCATTGATCAACAGATAAGGATATGATTAGGATCTTGTCAAGCTCTGTGCTTCAAAAAGTGCGGTAATTGAGGTGAGATTTGAGACACATTGATAACATCTCGTGAAGTGTCCAATACGCACCATTTTTATTTGAGCCAGACTGGAGTTAATGCCATGTATTCTAAACAATCGGCACAATCTACTATCGTAATTTTGAGGACAATCCTTTCAGTACTACAATTTTCAACATATTTTTGTATCAGTCCCGTGTAACAGGAGTCTGGCACTTGCAAGTTGTGTTATTTTAAGAAAGAGTGACTACACATGAACAGAACCAGTTGGGACTTGTGAATTCAACTAGCAAAAATCAGCCACCTTTCGGATGGCAAGCCATTAACATGTATTTAAGCAACTGGCCTATGGAAAGCATGTGAACAGAAATGTAAACGATCACGTCATCCAATTAAAGAAGTTTAGTACACAGAAGTGCGTGAGTAACTTTATCACAGGCTTTGAAGGAAGCACGAGATCCAGTGTGAAACTACTTACCAACATCAACCTCAACATTTTTTCGTTTTCTCTTCGGCCGGGCACAACCTCAATTTTGCCACCTCACTCATATATGAACAAATGGGATTGAAGCGCATAAGCCTAGAAAATGTGTTGCTTAAAGTTTAACTGCACATGCTGGAATGCTTCACCATTGATAACGTTCAGATTCAGTATAAACATGTAGAATTATACAGTTTCTTTCTAACAGTAGGCAGTCTTCCTTAATTTAACAAAGTCTTGAACGAAACATGCTCTACGAGACTGCTCGAGTCGAGCACTCAACAAACTTTCCATGATCTCGCCAACAAATCATGCCTACCTCTTCATTCTTGGGCTCACAATCTACAAGTTTGACAAGATGCATTGAAATAGTCAAACAGTATGGTGCAAAAACTTGTTAAAGCATTCTTATTTGATCAGGAAACAAATATAACTATTATCCAAAAACTGCATGTTGCATTATTTTTTGTGTTTCAGAGGTCGATTTAACCCCGGGTAATTAGTTATTCATAGTAGTTTCATTCACTCAACCCTTGACTACAACACTACGCGGTATGACATACCAACTTGATGCTATAAGCCTAAAGTTATAAGCATTAATTTGCATTGCGCTGTTTGTTGATCAATACCAGAATATTCCACGGCTTGCTAAACTAGGGTAGAATGTGCCCAACAAAAACTAAATGATTATTTCACGTAGTCCTTTGCGGTAAGCATTTTTGAAGTTTGGCCACACGAAGATAGCAACCAACTCTAACGTATACTGTGAGTGACTAATACTTTCGACATAAATCAACGGTTCTCTTTGAGTTCACTTGAAATGCATGTCTTCAAGCAGATGGCCCATGTTTGAAAACGGTTGAACATAGGCGATTATATTTGAGATACCGAAATACATTAGATACATCATGTTCTCTCGTCTTCGTTATTTTCACTATCATCTAAGCATGTTGATATGTAAGAAAAAATTAAACGGTAACACGGTGTGTACCTTCTCTTACAGACATGATGGAGGCCGGTGCATGTGAGTTTCGTGATACCTCAAGCGATGCAAGCTACGGCATACTGTCCCTGAATTGTTGATCCAGTGTATTTTGCAAAGAACCTGAACAACTCTTGATTGATTGAGTCAGTTTTACAGAAACAAAGAGAAAACACTAGCATCCTTGTGATCTTTCAAATTCCTTCGAAAATCGGACGCCAAGCATAAGTTGCCCGACGTTAACATTTAGTTCTCACATAAACTACGCCTTGTCCAAATTGAGTGAACAGAAACCACGATTTTACTCATACACAGAACATTCTGTTCAGAGTATAAAAAGTGTATCATACACTTTTGATGATGTTGTTACTGGTAGTCTCTTGGACTCCATCCCAAGAAATGATGTCTTGAAAATACGTGAAAGACGATTGCACGTAATATCATCTCGTGATTCGATATACAAACTTTACATTGATGATGTTTCAAGTTAACTGGCGAATGTTATTTTGCATCAGTGAACTATCAAATGAAGTTTGAGCACACAAGTCCCGCATTCTTTTAAGAAATACCAGTCACCGGTGATTTTATTCCTAGACGATCCTAACAACGGAAGTTAGGAAGGAACGTCAAAATGTCTGACGTAAACCTGCATAAAGAGGGTAAAATTATCAATTTTCTGATGAGTAGTAGGGGATTTTAATTTTCATATAGATTGAACATCACCCACAATTGATCGCAGCTGTCACATTTTCATAGACTTTCCAGTCGACACCTTTCGAAAAGGACCACTAGACTGGAGTTTCGCTCTCATTACAGCTCGTCAGTAGTGCATATCATTGCCACTGCTGGGACTTGAACCACGAACACGCTGTCCATGAGGCAACCGTGTTTACCACTGCGCCATTGCCCTCAAATTAGGCACGACCGAATCATCATATGCGAACGCTCAACCACTTTTGCTTGTGAATAATGATCAGGTTGGCCGATCGCCTCGTAAGCAGAAACGGTTACTGTCTGTCAACTCCAGTCGATGACCCCTCGACTAGGACTTCTCTCCAAGTTGAAATCACAGAAATCATTGACTTGTGTTTTACTGATTCGCTACAAACGAGTAGTAGAAAGAACCTCATTCAACATAGCCTGGGAAATGTGCAACTGGTATTAAGTAGCTGCGGGAATTTTTATCAGAAAGACGTCGATGGATAGTGGTTAACGGAAATATGTCTAGAAAATGAAGCGCTAAACGTGAAAACTGCAATGCATGAAAAATACATAGTTCTGCATGTTTTATTCATCGGTGGTAATTTAAACGACAAAGTGAGTTGCAAACTAACATTTTGTGGCACTGATCTAAGTGATCAATTGTGCGTTCTCTAGGGCGTAATATGGAATCATTTCCCAATAGCGGCGACAGATATAAAACCGATTATTCTGCCTGTCACATATTCTACCTTCTTAGTTGCCATTACAGTCTGCTCTCACCAACTGCCAAAGTTCCAAGGGACGGATATAAACCTCGCCATCAAAAGAACATTTGTTGATTGTGGATACCTAGAAAAACCTGTCTTTGCTGATCGTTAAACACATCCCAATAAGTGTGCAGCTAGAATACACTCTTCCCTCCTCACGTTAACCAATGGAAGAAACAAGTCACTGTTGGCTTCGTGCGACGTACCTTCTCTCTGTCTTGACAGAATATATGAACGTAACCCAAAATTCAAAGTGTTATTACATCCACTGACTCATTTCACTTCACGTTATTGACATCCCATTTACATTGTGGAAAGTGTTTCCATTGCAGGAGGGATACAAAGAATGAACACATTCCACACCAATCGTATCAAGCGACCAGAGCGTAGACACTTAGGTTGTCACGTTAGTGTGAAACGCTCAGTATGATGAAAATAAAGACCTTGACATACTTGCGATTTTTGTGAGGACTAAGTTAGGAGTGCTGTCCAGTTTAAGACCACTTCATATCGATTAAAAAGACTGCACGTGTATTTTCATTCTGCCAACCAACTTCAGTATTGGAAAAGGCATACAAAGGTAATCCTGAAACATTATTGAACTAAGCACGATGTTTTCTTCGCGTAACCACTTTGAATGTGAATACTAATTGAACTGCTAAATATTTGTCACCATCACCAAGTGGAAGTTTCTGTTGCTGTTGTATCATGTTGGTAGAACTGCTTTTAACTGGCAATCTATTTTAGCATACAAAAAGATATATCAAGGTGAGGACATTCGTTGCCAATTCATTGTTTAGGATCATATTGAGCATTACGGAAAATAATGTTTGCATTCTGCTCCAGTTCGTAATAAACACAAAGTGTATCATTTTATAGGCTGATATTACTGCAATGGTGGAAATATATACTGTGTGAAACGTCATGCCTGTCTGTCCAAAAGTTTCGACATTCAAATAACCCTGATAATCACGGGGTTTTACTTGCAGGTCTAAATTCAACCAGATCATTGTGGTTTACCTTCTTCTCGGTCTTGAGTTAAACAGACACACGTGAAACTGTCAAGACTGGAACGTGAAATTCGAATAATTTATCTGTTATTCAATCTCAGCGAAGATTAATCTTTCAAGATCGGTCTATATACCCGGTGGAAACGGCAAATGTAATGAGTTAAACGCCCCTGTTTACATAGAATGCACGTTGGTTCAACTGTTTTCACTTGAGACGTAACGACTGCTCCCGTGATCTCTAATGAGTACCTTGAGTAGCGGTTCGTGTTTGTAATCAAAGAAATGTGACTAGCTTTTCTAATCGACGTTCTTGAGTTCCTAGGAAATACACTGTACTAAATCACGTCAACCTCAGCTTACAAGCTACAGCAAATTGTAGTTGATTCTTTTGTTTGCAGGTTGAGGTAATGCATCCAGTGTTTAAATGCTTCAGTGAAAAATATAGAACATTTTTACTCAACAATTTCAATTCAATGCTTAGATCCATCCAAAATACGTGACTGCCGCTTACTCATAAAGTTTAGGAATATTTTTGTTACAGCATATACAAAGGGGAGAACGCCTGATAACGGCTGACTTACAAACGTTCCAAGTGTGAATCATAGCAAGTAGCGACAACTCTAATCTTTGCTTCGAAGTCACAGAATTGCACTGCCCCTAGGGCGTTGAACTAGAGGAACGTTGACTTAAAAAGCACATATGCGGTACTTAAGACAAACGAGTGCTTTTGTGAAAAACGGAAAGTTTCCAATATTACATTAAACTAAATAATATTTGGACTGAGTACAATTTGTTGTATCAAATTAATCAGGCATATATGTGGAAGCGGTATTGTCAGTTGTAAACGTGCTCCTGTTCTGAAAACAGAGTTTGACAACACCATTGTAAACTCTCAACATTCAACATTGATCGATTTATCCTACCCTATTGCGTCACAACAATTTAAACAAATATCCATTTGCATTCGTTGGAAACAGCAGAGAGTTCCAAACCACCATTAAATGGGACCTCTCAAGAATTTTTAATGAACACAATTTAGCAGTCAAATTTGCATAGCAAACAAGTACCCACATTGGCCTTAATTGCATTCGGTGAATCTGCTGATTATCTCAACTCAACAAGAAATACTAGTGAACCCTACATATATGTGAAACAGAAAATGGTATTGCAAACTACTCAGACCGCAGTAACACCTCTACAATAGTGGAATATTTTGTCAAACAGATCCAGTTCCGGGGAAAAAGTCAGCAAAAGGTAAATCCGTTTAGTTTCCAATACCCAAATTCAATATCAATTAATGCACAGTGGATGGTTTCTGGTTTACAGCAATAAGTTGGTAAACGTTGCGAATATAATCTTTCCTGATGGACTAAATGAACAAGAGGTGAGAGGACTCTCGTTAAAATCCGTATCAGTGGCACATGGCTGAATCTCGCCTGTGATCAATACAATCCAGCTCAAACCCAAAGAATGACATGAAAAGTGCCAGTTTTAACGAATTGCCTACTCGTAACACCATCGGATTAATTTTGTCCACAATGCATAGTATCATATTTGAAGGGTTAAACTACCCCAGGTGTGTTACTTACCATGGTGAAAATAACGGAGAAATCCCCTTCTCATATATAGCATCTTTGCTATAGGTGGAATCACAGTAGACAAAACTGTGTCTAATATAACATAGCCAAGCCAATAACAAAAAAATTCACTTTGCATCTGTTCTCCGTAGGTGTCAAAATGAACCAGTCAGCAGCTCCACCGCTCTTCTCTCAACTAAATATTTAATGCGTGACGTGTACGCTTCGGGCCCGGAACCTTCCCGAAATATTTGGTATTCACTTGTATGGTATAAGCAGGATGTAGGAACGTTGTCAACTACGCCGATATCATCAGCTGGTTTCGCACGATTCTTCCTCAAGTTTCGGACGTCCGCTTTATCTGTAGATATTGGCATCTGTTTGTCCGACATCCTTGTGTAGACTTCGTTTTGAAGGGACTTCAAAAAAGTCGTCCGGATAACACAAGACTATCTAGCTAACCATCCCAGTTGTTTCAGACGTTGTTATGTGTAAGCGCAACATTGTCAATGGTTCATGTGTGGGTGAATTGCACATAACTCAAAGTGGCTAACCATGGCTCACCTAGCGATCCGTGTTCGTTAGGCGTTTCGCTCTGTGATATTCATTGATTTCACCAATCTACACTGTAGGTATGTTCGGTGATGGTTAATCACCTTTGTGTCACGTCGTTACACACCCAAGACAGAAAAATATTAGACAAGCATATTTTCGGATAGGGCACGCGTCTTGTCATATATGTCAAGATGGAGAATGCACGTACTCACTAACGGACATCAAAATGTCGCAGATAAGAGGGTTTTCTGAAAGCAGTTGCAAAGAAACACGGCTGTTCAGTTGAGACGGATGGAAATAAAGATAAATGAACGCTTTTAAGTCGGGCCAACATACTGCATCGTGAATATGATGTCAATCTTTAAAGAAAACCATTATGTTTCGACGTGTTAACGTTGTGAGTAAACTGGTGTTTGGTAACGTTTCCGAAACGAATCAACTTTTCATTACATGTAACGTGACTCACGCAAATTTGGGCTGGCAACAAACTTTCGGAATAATGTACTTCACAAAATGTCACTAAGAAATCCAAAAACTGAAACATTAAAATTGTACACAGTTTGCCCATAAAATGCTAGCAATCACGACATGGTCAAACAATCCGTGGAACACAATCAGATTGATTGTTTTCCTCGTCCTTCCAACGTGATTGCGCTATTTTCGCGTTTTCACTAATGTTTAATATTCCTTTTCCATCGAGAATTCGTATGAAACTACGATAGACAGACATTGCACGATTCGTGTCCAAACCAGTTTTGCTGCATCCACATGAGTTCATAATACAGGCTATTAATATACCAATATTAGAAAACAAGCAAAATAGTACAGACAACACAATGCCACAGTTCGTAAAGCATTGACACTTGGCTTTCTCTTGTATAACGTTTGATTCCTGAGATCAACATGTGAATGTTCTGTATTAAGCATTCCATAAGTTGTGACAAAGTTTGTCCGAACAAATCTTGTGCAATATCATCCCATCGACTTCTTTATTCGCAACCATTTCGTATTCCGTAACTTCCAAAAATGTAATGTACTGCTGAAGAATTTCACGAACCAACACGATCAGCGAGTGATTTTATTTTTAAAGTCATGGCTCTCCTGAAACATAAGTTTGATTTGGGGACAGCAGACCGAATGTAACTGATTATTTGAATCGAAAAATGGGTTTGATCTAGTAACTATTTACCGCTGGCCATTAACCAGTTAATGCCGGTTTTTCTCGCAATAACACTGGCTGTTTTGAAGAAGTTGTACAAGTTCAGAAACGAAGGACTTCAAGTTGTTTTTGTTACCTCATAGATTGTATGATTAATAATGATGGTCACGTTGTTCAAGCCATTATTAACAAAAATGAACTAACGATTACAGGATACGAATCACTTTCAAAATGTAAGCACCCTAAACAGATAATATTGATTTGCATGCAACACAATGATCACTTATTGCAGAGTCAACTTTTAACATACATTCAAATAAAACTCTCAGACCGGTTGTACATAAGATGCTGCCCGAAATAAAACTTCACAATAACCCATACATCAACATTTAAAAAACATACCAATAGGTTTTTGTATTTTCTAAACTAAAACCGGGGATTGGAATAGCATGATCCTAGTCAGCCCAGTTACGTACGAAGTCACACTTGATATGTGGAAATATAGCACGTTGGTGCAGTTATGCAAACATTCATCACATCCGTACATAGAGGCTTTACGAAATCTTGTGAGTAGTTTGCCCGACAAAATAAATAAGCTTGGGCAGGTACATATGTGGAAGTCATATTATGTTGAGGGCGCTAGCAAACTGGATTCAGTGAAGCACTATAATATTTTCCGAATGAAGTGACTGAGTCAAGAGTTTGCATCAAGTGGCGAGGAGTTTTTGCCAAAAATACTATTATTTTTGCAATTTACGAGGGTGCTATTGACCAGGGCGCTTTGCGGTTTAATCAGTATTATCACGCTGTTCATACTATAAAGCAAATTCTGAGTTAATTCTAGCTGGCTAACAACAAGGACACATGTATGAGAGAAGTAACTTACATACACTGACATAACAAATTTACTTTCGTTACTAACAAATGACTTGTTCCAGTAGAGTGTGTGAGAGTACTCCCACGCCCGATATCTGCATAATAACGGAAGGGATGCTATAACGATGCCAGAAGTTGAACAACGCCGTGTTCAACCTGGTTCCATACGTAAGAACCATCATCCAATAATCCGGATATCAGTGTCTACGGAAAACTTGTGGAGAGACGTTGCTTTTGTTTTGCCTTCAAATTCAAAGCCTTAAAATCAAAAGCTGGTTTAAAAAGTATTCCTATGCACGCCATCTATTTGGCTAGTGGATGTTTGCTTCAGGCTTCCCCTGTGTAATTGTTGTGCATTCTTCGGCTTATGAGCTTCACGTTCTTCGAAAACGATCGCACGTTTCACGATGGTAATAAGAAACTTCTGTTTGGCAAGTGTTGTTCACTGAGGAACGTATGTTCACCAGTGATGCTGCGTTCCATTACTTCATTGGATGGGTAGAAGAAATCACGCTTTTTGAACTTTATAGATTCTAGGAATGCCAACAAAATTTCTTTCAACAACAGCTTTCAATTACTCGGTAGCATGAAGAACCAATTGTTGCATCAGTTTGGCCGAAAGTTTTGAAAGTGTGGAATGAACTTACTTGGAGCTTCCTCAGTGATTACTCCATCATCGAACCCAGACTGCAGAATGTGAACAAAAAATGCAATCTTCGATTCGCCGAGACTTGTCAGCTATCAATTATGCGAAAGCATACTCGCTTAGTTTTAAAGACAACTGTGCCTAAAAATAAACAGGTACGAGTAACCCTGTTCAGTTGCCTTCAAAACACTTTCCGTGCTACAAATACGAAATCATTCGTCTCAATCCGAAATAAACACATATCCGACGTTCTTACGTTTCATTGTTTTGTCGAAATGCGATAAAACTATACAACTCAACGATCTCCGTAATCACTTGAGATTAAACCAATTGCTGGCATCCTACAATGTATGTCTCTTTGTTAAAAATGAATATATAAACGATGAATTTTATCACCATTGCTGACCACCGTTGGTAATATTTCACGACCTAATGAGACTTAATGATCTATACAGGATGGGATATTGATTAACCTATGGCCGGAATGATAAAACTTCTGGGCTCTCATGCTGGGTCAGCAAATTAGTGGAAGTTGCAGCTAACTTGAGCATAATTTAGATACGGTTTTTGTATTTTAAAAATGGATCGTTCATTCAATAAAATCCGGTGTCACATAGCCGAGTGTATGCAAACAGAACTTACAAATTGAATAATAATATTTTGCTCCAAATAATGAGTGAGATGGTTTCAATTGTATCTTACTTTGTTTCTAGCTGAAAAATTGGGTAAGTAGTTGCGTTCCTTTTCACGCAAACGTTAATCAGCCGGATAGAACGTGCAGTTTGATGATAAAATGAATTAACGTGAAGTCTAACACTAGGGTCGCGTGTTTATATATTTCACAGGTAGCCTGGGTTAAATCCGTCAGATTAGAGTGCTTTTGATTAACAAATGACCCTTAGGAATGCTACCGTCGGCTGAAGAACACGATAATGAATTAACGTGAATTCGAACACCGTGGTCGCGTGTTAATACAATACACAGGTAGCCTGGTTGAAATTCTTCAGATTTGAGTATATTTGATTGACAAATTGCCTCTAAGAATGCTATCGTCGGCTGAAAGAACCGATAACGTTTTCGAAGCATGTGCTTAGTAATTTGCAAAATTTGTAATACACACCTTGTGTTCACTCTGATGTATGCGAAGGGACTTTGAGATAAATTTGACCTGCCGTCAACTGTTGCACTTTTCAGCTTTACCGAAGGGTTAATTAGTCACTCTGTACCTAAATATGATTGTCAATTATGTGGTAGTACTTGTGAACGGTACGTAACATTGCAACCGAAGAAATAATTTTATCGGTAACAGTCGACTGTTTGTCGGTGTGTGCGTGATAAACGTTAATCGCCTGTCGGGTTCGTACACATTGTATATATATATATATATAGAATATAATCCATAGACTACACTTCTGATGCTATCTATACATGCAAGTCAGTTTATCAAGTACATCGATCCTGAAAACTCTACCTAAATTACTTTCATTCTGGAGATGTTATATCTGTTCTGGTTGGCCTAAAGGCTCAGTCGTAAAACGTCTGATGCACAAACACGTTGGTGGCTATCCAGTTGCAAGAAACTATGATTCACATAATCAAAAGTGAGAATGGGTGCGTCTGCAGTCCTTCTGATGTGTTCTTCCCAGAGTTACGTTACAAGCATAGTTAAATTCATTTTACTAACCCTGATATTCATCTATCTCTCAAATCTTCGGTCGCATAGTCACGCTCCCAATGAACTGTTGTGGTACCACTGTCAGCAGTAAATAAGGCACCGACAGAACAGAAGAACCTGCAAAACACTATTCAGACAATGGTAAATATGAAAATTGTCACATTTAGGTAATTCTAATTACAGCGGAAACCATTTTAACAACCAGCTCCCTAATGCTCGTGAACCGAGTGCAGGGATAGAGGACAGGTATTGCCTGTGATAAACCTTTTCGATGACATTCACGAAGAAGTCAGAAAATATGTGCAACTGGCTGGTCACATGTAAACTAGAGAGGGTTAATTAAACTGCAAAAAAATTGAACGATCAGTTCATCGGAACACTGGACAAACACACAATTTTCCGGTGACTTACTTAGTTCAGAGGTCGAGAGGTATCAAACCAATTTCGGTCGTGGTGATAATTAATTTGTTCGATCCAACAATAGCCTGCTTGACAACAGACATAATCGCGAGATGCAAATAAATAAAGTTTAGTTTTAAATGGAGTAGCTCACAGAGATTTCGAGACGTTTTAAATGAAACTTATGGCGGGCGAGATGGTCCCAAATGTTTCAAAAGCTGATAAATTCATTTCTACTCAGAGCAATTACATGTGTGGCCATTCTTGTTGCTGCAGTGGGCAAAACAGGACGGTAATATATGTGGTTTTTTTGTTGCAAAAGTGAAGGAGACCGATGAGTGATGCGAAGTGTTGTGGATTTGCGCTTTTTAAACTGAAACATTTCAACTAAATATGCTAATTTTGTTATACACAGATGAAACCCGAAAGAGTGAGCAAACTGAATACATCATTTCTCACGTTTTTATGTTCTGACAAGCAAGTTGAAAGTTCAATTGATTCAAAGGAAACCGCATTGCGAATACTCGTAACCCTGACTAAATTAGTAGCAGTACTAGAAGCAGCCCAACCACAAGCGTCAAACAATTGGATATGAGAGCTCGTCGTGAAATCAATATTCTAGTACTTTTACATGTAATTCGTATCTATTTGGGCGTATCCCCCGAATTACAAGTTGATGCTGAAATTTCGCTTTTGAAGTGTTGCTTCGATGGTTTTCAGCGCAAATTGATTGAGGCAACCAGGCGGGACAGTAGAGGTTCAGTAACACTTGGTAAACTCCATCTGAGGAGGCACGAACGGTAGTGGACTGACTGTTTTACAGGTTAAAATTATGAAATCTGAGTTGTGGTATTTTAACCGAAATTAGAAGATCACTACATAATTACCATTTTTCTTCTCTACAGAACACTTCAAGAAATTTCTTAAACGACTTTTTGAAGGTAGGTTAATATCACATTGAATTTCGCTTTGATTCATCTAGACAACGGCAACGTTGGTAGTGCTTGTGAAATCAACTTGGTGTGCGCTCATTTCGTCTTGCCGTCCCATTCGATCGTGTATACTAGGCCCCTTCTGGAAATTACCAAATACGGACCTTTCAATTTAGACAAACGTTTTCTTGATCCGAGACCGCTGGCATCCGTGTTCCCATGATCTTAATAATTCGCTCTATCTCATAGGTTGAACATTATAGTTTTACCGAGCCGTTACTTTGCGAATTGCTCTTTTGTGTGTGCCTGAGATGCTTTAAAATTTCGTTTGGCTCTTCCTCTTTCGGTTATCAATTATTTGGTGGAATCACTACATTCTGACCATATTCTAATGTCTTCATCCACCGGACGTTGAGGGGTTCTCCCGTACATCAGTTGAATTGGAGATCTCTTCGTGCTCCCCTGCATGTCTTTCTTGCGTTGGGGCTTTTCCATTGTTCCTGAATGTCTCTTGTGAGTAGTATGCCACTGGTGTTTAATATATTACTCACAAAGAATTTTTCTGTTATACAACAGTGATAAAGTGTTTAATAATACGTGGGCAAACCACAATAACTCTGTTTACAAGTTGACAGACACTTCAGAGACTAAATGCTCCTCTTTACAGACACGATTTACTTGCGCTCATGAAAAACTTTCAGATGAAGATTCAAGACAGCAGCCCCGAGCGTTGCTTAATTAACTAGGTGATCTTCCGCTAATATAACAGAAGATTTCTCAGCTGACAAAACAAACCTGAAGACTCCACGGTCGTCACCATGTATACAGTTATTTTGAGTGCTCCTCGATTCTTAAGGGTGAGCGAGTTGTGCCTACGAAAACCGTAGTTTGAAAACTAACATAACAGTCGTAGTATTGTGACAGCCCACATATATGGCTTGTCAAACTGATACAGAAGATTAAGAAGTAAACCCAAACTAATTTGTAAGGCAATCACTCAAAATATGATGGGTTACACAGGTTGTAACAAATGACAGACGTTTTTCCGTGTTCAATAAAATCTGATTCATACGTAAATCAAGGTAATACGTTGAACTAATATGCATTGGTGCTGTATTTTACGGATCGTTAATGGCACGTAAATGTCTAGCCCAAAAACATCCCTAAGGTGGACGAAATGTGAACTACGTCCAGTTTGTGTACACAGAACATTTGATTGAAAAAATGTGAAACTCACCCTAACGGTGTTACTGTGAAAGAAGCTTGTCCTGCGTCGTTCTCTGCTGCCAAAAATGCCGTAAATATGGTGTGAAGAAAGTATAAAAAAAACGCGCACACTCATCTGCTTGGCTGACGAGTATCCACATACATGATGTAACATTACATTTTCATTCGTCTTAATGACACGTCTGCCGCGGTGCGTATACACTGTTCCAACAGTCGCCCCTAGTCTCCCGTCTTTATGGAGTTCAGACCTGCCTTTTGGTTCACATGTATACGCAATAAGCCACTCTAAAACGAAGCTGCGTGTTAAACATCACTGAGAGATCTAACAAATTGTACCTTGAAATGTCTCAGAAGGCTCTGCTAGTATAATCTGCTTGTTTACCAACGACATCCACTTGATAGTTCAAACTGTCACGTTTTGCTGATTTATTTCGTCTTGATTATCCGTAGTCTCATTTCGATCAAAATCGAGGTTATGAACTTGTGCATAAAACAATTTTTGAAATATAATCCAAGTTTCACCCTCTGGTTCAGATACATACATACTTGGAGGATAGAACAGCATGTATTATACTTCGAAGTGAAGGACACGTTTACTCTCCAGTAAACACTTTCTGTATTGCTAGTGAACACATGCTGGAAGCCTTGTGATTGACTCCATCACTTGACGGCAACGCAAATCAATATGATTATAAGATTGGATCTGATGATTCAATACCGTCGGTTCAGAATAAATTGAAAGTTTAAATGAATACACGTTACTACCGTTAACAATAGTTTTCTTAGTCGCCTATACTCGCCCGTTTATTCGACAAGACTAACTGAGGAACGTGCTGTCCTTGAAATGATATTGCTGAAGTTCGTGCAGCAAATTTTGAGCTTACTGGTTACAAGTGTAAATATGCTTACACTACAACAATATTATTTATTGTTCATTTCAAACTTCGCTATTTCAGCGAAAGCCGCTTGGGATAAAGGTAGTCAGCTGTTTAACCCTCACAACGGAATATATGCTTCAAGGATGTGATTTTGTTTGATATTTTGTTATTTTTCGGACAATTGCAGAACGCGGCTACCAACCGCAGCCAAGCATAAGGCTTAAAGAATATTTGCAAGCAGGTCATGAACCTAGTGCTGCAGACATGTTTTGCTAACCCGCACGTGAAAACCGGGTACCACAATGAAATGTGAATCAACAATTTTACGTTGGCACACATGAATATTGTATGCCTATTATGAAGAACAGTATAAAGTGATCATTTAAATTCGTTCACTCGATAGGGTATAGTAATAATCTGTAGTAGCACAAATGTTGTAACCGAAAAATCTGCAACGAATTTTCACTTAAGCCAATCAGGCATAAATGAAGCAACATGACGGACGAGCTTTTGATCACTCACCGTGCGGCTGATACAATTAGATAGAATACCCTAACATGTTTGGACAGACAGTGGTTTAATTAGTCAAAAATGGAACAAGGCGGAGAGAAATTTTAATACCCGTCGGTCATTATCTAGAAAGTAGCGGCCCACATGTGGAGCTGTTATTGCATTTGGTAAATTGATATTTTTCATGGAAGGACTCGCAAAATCTGTGTACATGAACAGAACAGTAAATTTCTTATCCTGGTTGTGGTTGTTTCTGCAGTAAATGATTGTTGTGGTCTTCATATTTTGAATTTTTTGGCTGGAACTCTCTACACTATGTGAAAACCTGATTTGGATCTACCGATAATCTGTATCAACTGAATGTACAACGACAGCGTAACTGAGAAAATTGGTCATGCTGTGCTTAACGTGTATGTGCTCAATGTGTTCGTGTTCATTAACGTACTTCATGTAATTGTACCCACTGATAAACGAATAATTTAGAATGCGTTTCTACTTACTAGTAATTACAAATGGAATGTTTTACCAGACAAATACAAAACTGTATGAAGTTATCACATTCGAAACTTTGAGCTGTGTTAAGATTTACGTTACTTTGAGCAAAATGTTTTAAATGAGTAATCTGATGGAACACGTTTTTCAGTCGCGACGAGGTTGTGTGGGAGACAACGTTTTTAACTAGGTTATAATAATCCTAAAACGTATATCTTACCGAAAATACAACATCCATCCTTGAAATTCGATAATTGGTGGTGGAAATTCAAAATTGGTTCATCGGTACCGCGAATTGTTTTTGTGAAGAACATCTACCGTGTTATTTATTTCAGTAACTTCGATAGAGGTACGTCAATCAACTCTGTGATTATAACTCTGAATACTACCACCGAGGTTCTTGACTTCAATTAAATTATGTTGAGGAGTTATGTGTTTCCAATGTAAGCTTTTTGCCAGATTTCACCGCCATGACCACCAGCCTAAATATCTAGAAGTTAGTGACCTAACACCACAATTATCATAATTACAAGGGCTGTCAATCGCAGCTCCACCAGCATACAATTTATTCAAAAATTAACTTTGTTTCTTGTAGTAATAAGAGCCACACATATTCACTCACAATTCAGTTCAGATTATAAGTATAAACAATTAACTCCCTCCTTATGATAGTGCACTATTGAAAAGCTGAACGGCATGAATCGACTTTGGACATTGGACCAATCAACCATACAGGTTGAACAAAGAGTTGGTGCTGCGTTCGTACGTTACAAGATACCCTACTACAGGAAATCAGATACAACGTGTCAATACTTTCATAGGTACAACAACACCATACCACCAAAGGCGCGAATAATCCGTCTTGGTAGTTTAACGTAAACTACCGAGAAGTCTGCAAAACGAACCGTTATTGTCTAAGTTGCTCCATATTCTGAATCCTGAAAGACTCAGTGCCCCATGACCAGAAGTCAACCGTAACTTAGTAAATTTGTGGATTGGCAGCCCAATACGAAGTTAATGTGTCATGACAACTATGCTCCCCTGTCTCTAAACATATAGCTTTGGACCATAATTAAACGTATCAGCCACATTTGCCGACTTCCATCTGATAGCAACGAGCCTTTCAACAGAGAAAATATTCACTACTGCTTACATTAATGCTAACAGCAGTCGAAGCTCTAAGTAAACCGGCGTCAAAAGTTCACTTCCAGAGCCAAGTTACTGTGGTCGACGATTTGGTCTAAGCTGACGATCTGATCCTACTGACAATGAAATCGGATTGCTTTTTGAGGAAAAATGCAAACGCAAATGACACTCTCGAGACAGTTGAATGTAAATTCAGCAGCAAAAGGACAGTTCAAACGTTCATGCAAAACAAAAGTGCAGATGCTAGTGCGCGCGGTAGAGAATCCGCTTGCTTCGTCTTGACTACGAAACGTTTGACGAATGCTTAGTAACCAGAGTAACCATTAGGAAGTTACACTCACTGAGTGGCCAAAGTATCCAACCGCCACCGACATTAAATTCCTTCAACATATGATGAGAGTTACGAACACATTTTGAAACTAACCAAAAGTTAACCCGCAGCAATGATATCTAATCAAAACAGTGAACTACTCGTTAGCTTTACTATGGTTTCAAGGCAATGAACCCTAAATGTAGGTGCCAGATCACCCATGAACTAAATGTTCAGTTTCTCCGAGTTTTCAGCAATGCGCTAGTCAGCACTTTGATCGTTGGACTTCATTCTGGTGGAATCAGCACCTCGAGGGTAATTGACACCTTCTCCATTCATGCAAATAAAGTGCAATGAAACCACTATGGAAAACGTGCTCAATTTTTGAAACGACCGAACACCCACACTGCTCCACCGTTAGGAGGTACGTGGGAGTCTCAATACAACCTGATGATATTACAGAATACTACGTTGGAAACATGAAGCAAGCGTTGATGGCTTGTGAATAAACAAACCCCGTCATATTCCAAACGACCCTGTTCATCATGGAAAGGGAAGGCATCAACAGCTGGCTACTATTGAGTCTGCGCAGATCAGATTGCATGTTGTGGGCTTAATTCTCGCCATGCCACCTCAGTTTGATCCTATGTACCAGCGACATTGTCTAAAACATTATTGTGACCGTCATTCTATCGTTCACTTACTCTCATGCAATCCTACTCTCCATTTGTAACACCTACTTATGCAAGCACTGATATATACAACTCAGTACTGTTAGCTTTCTTCCGTAGCTGATGTAATTAGACTGCCATGAGTGAAGCATGTTGAACAGTTGATACGAACTTTTATCTTATATCACCAAAGCAAACTGGCTTTTGGAAAATTAAGTAACAGTTTAAATCTCTCTCGATGTTGAAGAATTCACAGCTTTGAATGAAGTTCAGATAGGAGATGAATTCTGAAATATGTGATGTCAAAAATATATCCTAGTTTAGAGAAGTGAGTTATCAACAGTGATCTGTTCACATTACACTGTGAATTTGCAGTTCAGTTGCAATAGACATTTGTCATCTAAATTGCCTCCTATCCTATCACGATGTAAACCTATGTCCACTGAATGCAGACGGCTGTCAGAAAAGTGAGTTTTTCAATGTTTCGAAAACGGAAAACTTTTAATTAAATTTAAGTCTCAGTCAAGTTAAACCGCCATCTGATACAACAGGACAATAGTGATCCTGCATATTTTGCAAAAATTGTAGGCAGTGCCACTATCTAAATTTCAAATGTGTATGAAGGAATTAGATTGCATATATGGAAGTCGATTCTATAGAAAGACAGACCGGAGTCGTATGACGCGTGAAAATTACATGTGTACTCAATAAAATAAAGGGTCAAACAGGAACGTACCTTGTCAATTAAGGTTGTTCATCTTCTCATTGTTCTCCTCCGATAGTTTCAATTTGCTACGCGTAAAACAAAATTGATATCATAAATCGTCAAGTAATTAACTGGAAAGTCATTTCAACAGGAAGGTAAAGCTATGACCTTGCCCCTTATCCTTACTGTTTGAATTTCACTGGGATTATTGTGTACTGTAAATCATACACTTTACAATACTAATCTACTCGGAATGTCCTGTTTTGTATAGAAATTCCATTACTCTAACCGTAACAGTATATACACGAAGAACAACTTTTGATTTGCTGTTATATTTTCAGAGTTCTAACGACAATTTTTCCTCTATGTTTGGCAGTAGTGCGTGCGAATATCAGCACGATTGTAATGGTCGAATGTGGGCAGAAGAGGATGTCCCAGGAATTTGTTCATGCGTGGGCATGATACTTATCCTAGATCGTACCCTCACGAAATGACTGCCTCGTGGGGTTAACTCTCCAGTTTAAAACATTTCTCGTCACCTGGTCCTAGAGTAATCAACGCTTCAGCCGAATGTAGAACTCGCTACACAGACTTTGGATAACAACTTTCTACACCTTCATCTCCCAAACGAGCTTGGTGAAAACGATCTGACCTTGTTACACATAAGTTTCACGCTGAGTGATTTATTCAACATAGTTACCAAACAAGAGGACAACTTAATAAGCGTTTGTTAGCCACAGACTAAATCATACTGTTTTCTGGCATTTTCTATCGAATTTTTCTGTTAACAACATCATATCATATTTCTATAATGAGTGACGAGATGTGCATGATTTAGTGGTATTTCGTCTAAATTTTCTTATTAATAAAGTTTATTTCAAAACCTCCTCCCTTTCAATGATCAGTTGTGACGTTACAAAGACAAGCTTCCAAAGTTGCTGTAACCTAGTAACGTATACAGGTTAGCATTCAAACGTTTCCAGTCACTAATGTACAAATTATTGTGTATTGTGTGCGGGAGGGTCCAAGAGGATCCCAAAACAAAATTGATACACTTCGAATAACCGTAATTTTAAACGAACAAATCTAACTCAAAATGGCTTACTGAAGAAACACAAATTAGCACAGCGTTTGCTCGAAGAGATTTGACTGCAAACGTTTTAGTGTATAACAAAAAGTGGGAAACTGAATTCACTGTCGTAATTTGCATTATTCACCTATGCATCGTGCACGATTATGAAGGCAATTTAGTCGCCATAATGAACAATTTGTTTGAAACTCACAAATCTCACCTGCACCTGATATTAGTTGTTTTTACCCGAAGGGTATTATAACTTTTTCCGATACACACAAGCAAATGATGAATCTAAATAAACAGAGTCACATTGATATCTCTTGAGACATTACAACCTTTCAAGCATTGCCAGTTAAACTGAGATGTATTTCCCTGTTTCATGTGAGAGGGCGTACATTTAGAAACCGTGTAACAAATAAAACATGTACAATTTACAACAGGTTAAGTTGAAATATGACCACCAACTCTTAGCTTTCACGCCATTCAGTTAAATGTTTAATGATAACAAAAATTTATCATCCGTTAGCACGCACTGATCTGAACGACACGGTTTTATACACGCCGTGTTCATACCGGTGATTTTAAGAATAAGTGCTATAACATCTTAAGGCATATCAGATGGAACATGCATATTTCCAAATTTATCCAATCAGAAATGTTTGTTGAATTGAGTTTGATTATTGCCTTGTGTTTTGGTGTTAATTGTAAACTTTTGTGGCCGAGTTGTTCATATTGCCTAAAACCGTTAAGTCTTCGGTTGGGAGTCGACTAAACGAACTTAGGTTTCTGTGGAACGTACACAGCCCAGAATGTGCTTCTTCGATGCTTTATATTATACACTATTGAATAGCATATACATAGGGCGACAGTTCATGTAACTACTCTTGAAGGTGTTGTGAGTTATCCTGACTGCCCATAAATAGTCATTATAGTTATTTGGTACATCAACATAAACCAAGACTTATTCGTGACAGTAATGCGGTAGCCACAAAAGCTTCTATACCACTACACTAATTAAAAGTATCAACGGAAACTCTCTCCCCAAATAGTATTGTTTTATTTCAATCACACCATTTCGAAGGAAAGCAATCCGAGTTAGTTAAATTGATAAGTATTGAAACAGGCTCTTGAAGTTGTGATAGTAATATTCCATTAGTGAGGGCCATCTTGTACAGATTTGCGCCAGATTTAGTGTGGATATTCAGCACGTGTTTAGTGTGCATTTCTATCAATCCGTAGTATTCAGGAATCGACTTTGTTACACCAACGAACGTTCCTCATACTTGTCACCAAACATGTCTCTTGACAAATATATCTCCTAAAAACAAGTGTCCCATCATACTATACTACCAAGTGGCAACCAGTTAAGCAGCTACCGAGAGTTATTCATCATCGTGTGCTCCAATTAACGATCAACAATTAATTTACTGATTAATAATGGCGGGTTGTTCAGTGTTCAATTTCTTTTGACTCAAAGTGTGTTTCGACGGACGTCAATAAACTTAGTCTTGATGGACTACTGTACATAGCCAATGACTTACGCAATCAGCCCAATGATTCGGTCGAACAGTTGTTGTTACACTGCCGAGTAAATTACTGTGGATGTGGTTGATGCATCTGAGTTGAGCGCATGCTCACAAATTTATATCATCACCGCATGTGGGACAACAGTGAATCACATAGTAACAACTGAGCAGCCTACTGTTTCTGTTTCGGACACAGGGTGACATGACTCATGTAATATATTTTTCTAACTGTTTCCAGTTATATTCCGTTGCATATGATTGTTCTACGTCTTGATAAATTGGTCTTCTCTCTTCGTTTTTTACAAAGAATGATCAACAAGTCGAAGGTATGTGTTGGAATATTTTGTCAAAAATTACCTTTCAGATAGTAATACGGTTTGCTGTATTTCGTGTGGCACGGACTAATGCGTCCGCCCCAAGGTTTTTCAATAAGGTCGCACGCTTCAAAATAAGTAGACAATGTGACATGAAACTGATGTATTTTGACGACACTTAAGTTAGTCAGCACTAATGCATTGCTTGATTAATAACTGGTATTGGAGCAAACCTAAAAGAATGCGGAGTACATCGCCTGAAAAATCCGTCATGAGCACACCACGCTTGAGTCTTTTCAATCATGGTCATAGTGCGTCAGGATTTGTTCTTTCTCCGTTACCCTTAACAGTGGAAAATATTTTTCAGCCTCATCTTTTGTTTGCAAAACGTAAATCACATTAGATACTCATGTATTCTTGTGGTTTTTCAGTTAAATTATTTACGAGTACTCAGTGGCACAATAATATGTTCAAACCTAAACAACTTTTCACGATACAACCCAAGCCAACACTATAGTTTTATGTTTAACTGTTATCAAATGTGTTTACATTTCAGGTAGTGTAATGTAAAATTGTATGATGTCCATATAATCGTGAACAATTTATACCTTGCTCCACTATATTTTCAGTGTTTCCAATTTTCCTTGAAGTCCACACATGCTTGTCACTCTCAATTTCATGATTGTTTAACCTAATTACTATGCAATACAAAATGACGCAACAGTTTACTTCTTCAAATAACTCATTCCGGGTACGGTATCATATATTACTTCCAGAAAGCTGAACGCAGCTGCTTGTCAACGCTCGAATGAATGTTAGAGCATGCTATATTCCATTAATGAGAACATGAAAAAACATTGTCGCCCATGTAACTCATTCACAAGGCATTCACAAGGCTTTGCATCGGCTATCCTCTTCAAAGAAATGCATCTCTGCACATTTTACAAGAGTAGCCAACGGAGTGCCGGATTTTATCAAGTACCTATATGAGTAGGTTTTATAGCAAATATGACGAATTAATGCAGCGCTGACCACAAGGCAGATCGGTAACTTATGATAGTGTTTACTTCTACTTTCGCCTCTGACAAGTCCAAATCTGATCAATCAAACACAAGCACACAACTTCAAGCAAACATTCATCTGAAAGCAAGTCCAGAACAAGGTATGGATGTGCTGTCATTCACGCAGATGCGTCTATTCCGCGATGAGTGGATAAAAACTCATATATCGGAGGCTCGTTTGAGTACGTGATGCCTCCTGTGGATAAAAATCTGGCGTACATTTTTAAAATCATAGGTAACTGTGCTTTGTTAATGAACGAGATTGAAGCCAGCCAGCAGTTGAATATAGTCGTCAAACGAAGATCTTCACTGTGTTACAGCAAACTGCTTGGAAAATCAACGTACCAGAATGAAGCATGTCGTTGTTGCCAGAATGATAAGAAAACAGATATAAGAAGTTTCGTAAACACACAGAGCAAGTGAAACTAGTATACAAGAAAGCGTGAGTAACGAAGTGTTTGTTTCCCACCAGTGCACACATAAGCATGTGCTACAAATTAATAATAAAAATCCTAACTATACTCTCAATTACAATTATAAACTACTGTTAGGAGGGATACAACCTCGACCACTCGAATTAGGCCGTTGGGTTGAATTCCCAGTTGAATAGAGACTGAGATGACCGCCGTTTAAGTAAATGAGGCAAACTTGAGGAACCCAAAAGATCTAGGCCGACCCTGTGCCTGAAAATGCTTCTAACTGAGCCTATATAGCCTTGCAGAGATATATAGATTTAATAATTCCCATTTTGGTTGGAATGAAGGCCCCAGACGTCCCATAATAATAATTTCTGTTGTACATTCAGGTCCGTTTGCCATGTATGGATTTTCGTTGGCATGTTAACAGCGAACTGGCAAGCCATCAATTGGCGCGAATTCATCAGTTGTGCGACAGCTTACACTGAACAACTTGTGGCACGGTTGATGTACCTACCCATATGACAGTCACTGAACTCACCCATGTAGCCGAATAAAGCATTCTTTTGGAGTAGGGGTTCCAGCAACAGTCCTGCCAAAGCAAACGACACTAACAGGTTTTTATCACTTGTACCTTTACGGACCTCGTTTAAGAAACTCGAATTTCTTGAGTAATTTCTGTTGGACGCGCTGTTGAGTGCCAACGAGTAGGCGAATGTCCACCTCGCGTTCCTTTATTTTCTTCATATTGGTTGATGAAGTTGTTCTCAGATTTGGCCACAGCTAACTACTTATAACATTTCCAAACATTACTGGAAATACACGGTTCGTTCACAAAACCTACCTCGTTCTTTTAGTTTGATGTATGTTGAAACTACTTTTCGATTGCTCTTCAGAATGGTAATTCGAAGTTGTTAATGAGCGTGAGTCTATCGCACGCTTACTTGTTCATTATATGAGCCACCGTAATATCGCTTCGTAAACACAGAGACGTTGCCAAATCTTTCGCTGATTTCCAGACTAAATCAGCTCTCTCTGTTTCTAAATTACTCCACAGAAACATTTAGTAACACTAGGGACAGAAATGTACTCACATTCGTCGATCTTACTAAACTCAAAAATATTCGTCGTTTCGACGAATTGCTTAGTGCGGTCATCATAAACTGCTTGCAGTTGCTTCGGCGAGGCACCATTATACACGAAGAGAAAAAGACCGATATACAGCTCCAATGCGTTCTCTTCCCGACACTGTTTCCTGCCTGTCCTTCTGTAGCGAACATCAGTCATGTGATTCCAAAGTCGCTTTTCATATTCACTGAACAAGGCTAACTTAAATGCAGGATATTATTAATGATACTCCAGTGAGTATTTGGAATCGTTTCGTTCTTTCGTATCTTCCCACTTCTCACATGTGGATGAAGTGATAAGGAACAAATTGAATCCAAATTAACAAAGCTTCAAAGGGAATGTGAAGAAACGTAGTGCAGGATGGAGGATTATATTTTGAATCTCTGACTACTAAAACGCACTTATCTTTGCCTATAAATGAATACATTAGTTCTTCCATTACCAATACCATCCGTCCACATGAATATGCTAAAATTCTTGGAAGACTCCAGCAGAGTAGTACTGAATCAGTTTTCACAATCGAAGACCGAACGACAACGAAAACATGTTCCTCACAGCTGCATATTTACCCGTCCGATTATCTAGTGATACACGGTTTCCTCTCTACCCCATCTCATTGACCATGTGCAACCTGTAGGCCAATTATATGCCTTCAGTTATCTGCTTGGCGTTTATTCGTACTGGCTGTGCGTGTGCAGTACACACCAGAAGGATACATTATTTTAAGCCGAAAGCATAAGCTCAAGCACCGTCGATCTGCCAATGTTGTTTCATGAATAGTTCAGTAGTGTCGTGGTTCCACCACAATTACAAAATTTGGATGCAGTTGATGAGGAGACTGAACGGTTTGCAAGTCGATGCAGCTCTTCATACTGCATCCGATCAACCAAACATATGTTCAGGCAGTACACAAAACTCGTTTATGCATGCGTCTGTATGATACAGATTTTACGCTCATCTTTCCGTGTTTTAAAGAAAGCAAGAGGACAAGCAGTACATTTTTCTTTCTACAACGTAATTCGCAACAGAAACAGACACACTCACACCATAAAGTTTGCCATGCTGCAAAACCCTTCTGGGGACATCATTACTGTAAAATAAGAAGCATCAAGTTGTCGTATAACCGCTGTAGAATTCGACGACATTTGGCTATGGCTTTTCAGCCGTGTCGTCTCATTCAACTTTCCTATTCGTTCACCTTTACATCACTGGTCACCAACTAGTATGCTTCCACCATTTGAAAATATCAGGCGTGTTTTCTCACATTACGTTTGCAATTGCTTTGCTTCCTTCTCCAAAAATGATCTGTCCTTTTGAGCGACTCTTCAAAACCTTTAGCTTTCCCCAGACTTTCTTCCTGATTGTTTCGATGTTCATTTTGATTCACCTGTCTGTAGATCGTACACGGTTAGTCGAACTGCTAGTTTGCGGTTTGGCGTACAATTATGCCAGTTTAACTTCTGCAGTTTTCGGCATTTTTGATTGGTGTATATAGAACGCATGATGTTTTACAATGGACCACTTAGAATCATGTACGATAAACCAGTGGCCAATAATAACCAAGTGGTTGTTATATTTCTACCAAACGCATTACTGTATTGAAGGAAAAGGGAACAGGAACTAAACACTCATCGTTCTCGCGTTTCTTGACACTTGGAGTAGTCGCTTATCTCTGTTGTCCCCTGTGCCCTCTTTATCCAGTGCCATACCGTATTCTCAAGTGTTCTTCGTTTTTGGAATGCTGATGACGAGTGGCGAGATCCTGAGTGATATTACTAATGCACTAATTATTTTCTAAACGATAGTGACATTCGTAGGGGATGTAAATGCGGAATAGAAACTAGTGTTGATCCTCTTCAATCGATAATGTTTGCTAACTCCTCGGTCATGAACGTTTCCAAAATATTCTGCGTGCCGGGCAGGAGTGTAATCCACTGGATAAGTTTCAACTGGTTCGTCTGTTTACACATAACAGGCAATATGAAAAATTGTCACAGTATCCAGTGATGCAGTGTTCAATAGTTTTGCAAGGAGTGAGAGCAGATCCACGGTACCCATGGGAAGCCTCACGAAATAATAAATAGACGCAAACGAAAGAAGGGCACATGTTTGATATGTCAATCAGTCGATGTTTAGGTGTAGTCCGTGAATTTCTTCACGCATTCCAACGAGTAAGGTAGATATGACAATCATAAATTCTGCATATGGTTCTGATGAGTAAACACCATTCCTACCTCTCAAACAGCTGCCTGCATCATGGTTTACATTTTGAAAATATCTACATCTGGTTGGCGTTTTGAGATTGAACTGAAATTACAGTGTACAGAAATGCTTCGAATCTTGCCCACCCACATGCAACTGGAGTGTTCGTTGACCGTTTGAGGTAAGCTTGTACCATGGAACATTTGACCGGAACCTGTAGTAGGTCTTCCCATCTGATTTATATATTGCACACACATTTATAAGATTTTTTCGAAAGGCTTCCATCAGCGATACTGCTGCATTTCATCAAGTTACAGAAGAAAACAACACTGGAGCGCTGACGACTGAGCGTCGACGTCAGCAGAAGTTTACAGCGCGTGGAATTTTTACTAAGTTTGTGGTTCCAACGACGAATATCAGCACTTCTGTAATATTGTTGATGAGTTCGTATTTCATCGTACGCTGTGTATGGAACATTTTGGTCATGTCCCTCAATGGAATTGTGGTGGGACACTCAAGAGACCGTTGACCGTCCTATGAGCATCCTATATGTTGGTAGGGCCAAGACGCAGCACGTTCACCCCTGTGCATCGATATCACCCCTGGAAAGTAAAGTGTACAGAGAAGACATGTCAAGTTAGCCAGGTATACAGCAAGTTGTGAATTTATCACCACAATGGATATTACAAATTAATTAACCTGCTTGATTCAAGCTGTTATTAGCTTGACTGGAACAAAAGTACAAAAACCTAAAATTATCAAAATGTTCAACGGAACAAAATTATCAAAAATACTACGTATTGAAATCGTTACTCATCTTTGTCTCAAACGTTCAATGAAACTGTACGGGCCGTCGTATTCCAGAAGAAGGGGAGGAAATAACGTGCTATTTCCCTGATAACAATTGCAGGGTGATACAAGTGAAGAATGATTGTATTGGTTTAGAGATGCCAAATTTCCCGTAATGGCTGCAGCGCTGGTAGGCTGCTTTTCTCAAATTACCTAATCGTCGGTATTTATCACTTCTATCAAAACAAGTTGTCAAACCTTGATAACTCCGAAGAGAACAGGGGGTACGTTTGTTCAATGCCGTACAACAGGTAGCTTGGCGTTGTCTATTCACACTCCATGTTGGGATCGATTGGGAATCAGAAAATCCACGATGAAGTATCCGCACATATTGAAAAGAATAACTCACCATATCAACGTATCCGGTTAACTGATAAGAGTTTAACGGTCACCGTCTACCCAGACACTAAACCTATAAGTGTCGTTATTCTATCTATTTCGTGTTTCTGTATTGTAGTGAACTCAGGAAAAAAATAGTTAGCACACGGATAAACCTGTTGATGAGCAACCCGGTTTGGTTTGCCAATCCGGTAGTGCATCAGAAAATTACAAAAGGGTGAGAATGAAAACAAACGTTTACTCTCCTTTTATTTGCATGCCGATGTACTCAATAAATCGAAAAATGTGTGGGTAAACAGTACCAGTAAACTTTTATTCAAAGGCCGCCTATTCCATGCAGATCATGATTTGGAAATGCACGGGTTAGCAGGTGGACGAAAGGACGAGTAAGAAATGTTAACATATTCCACGAAACGTGGGGAAGAAGCTACCTGAAGGTAGACGGAACAGGGTTGGAGGCCTGATAGTGTCGAGGCCGGCAAAGAGTTTCGGCAACGGTACCTTTTCACTGACACTCGGGATTTCTGAAGAAGAAATTTTTGTGTCGACAGTAGACATGCAGCCGGTGGTCCGTTCACAAATACTAGCTGCATTTTATCGATAAAAATCACCCCGTGTTTGATACTGTGGTTCACGGTGAAAGCTTTCGCATCTCTTGCGAGGACAAAATTGGGGCCGGGTAATATGGGTTGCACTGGTCTTCGCAGTTCACTCGTAATTACAAAGATGTGATAACAATTAAATAGCTTAATATGCGGGTGTACAGATGATGAATGCCTTCTAGACTGCACCGAGCTTAGGATGAGCAAGGAGATACGAATCGGTGTCCACATTCTTCAGCTCGATGAATGCAGTGCGCCCATCCTGTGTGAACTGGAATTTGCGTTCACCTCCACAAAGGAGATTATTATTTGGCTGCGTCATAGGCACACAGCGTGGTATGAAATGCTTGTAACAGTTAACCGGATCACTGAAGCGACGAGGTTGCTTGATGAGATTCGGTTTGAGGTATTCACGGAGTGCTTTGACCTTATCCGTTATTGCGACGTTTCCATTTTCTGAGATCTTCTGACCAAAACTCTATTGTGGACTTGTCAATTTCGCATTGGGTGAAGTTAACTCTTACATCATTTTGGGTCAAACGCTCCGGTAGGACGCAAAGATGCGTGAGTTGTGTCCCTAGTGGAGAACTAAGTAACAAAACAGTATCCAGATAAGAATAGACACTGTTCAAACCACGCGTCATTTGATGAAAAAGAAGTTGAAAGATTTGAGCGGCGCCACTCACACCAAATGGTATCGGAAGAAATTCGAAAATGCCATGAGGAGTGGAAACTGCGGTTTTGGGCATAGATATTTTGGCCACCGGAATCTGGTAATAAGCGCGTAGCAAATTTATTTCAATTAAGAGAGTTGTCTACAAAAGCAGTCAGTTGAATCTCGCATTTGCTAGACTGGGATCAAATGCAACAATGAGTTCCATGGACCCTCGGAAAGACGTACGATTCCGAGTTCAAGCAGGTGTTCACATTCTGAATTGCCAGGTTATAGTCTACTGAGGACCGACCGGGTAGGCCCTGCTGAGACAGGTGGTCCCTCAGTGCTTATATGGTTTATGACAAAAGAGGTCAATTTTGAAATGTCACTCGATGGGCGACCAAGTTGTGGGAACACGGTGAAACTTACATCGATGTTAGAACTGCGACTGTTGCCTAGTCAATGCTTGATTCGACCAACAAATGGCGTCTCGTATGAACCAGAATATCGAAATGCCGGAGGAAATCGATACCGGTTACAGCATAATGCACCATGATAATTGTAAACACACAGCTGAATGTCAGTCGAAAGCTGAATTTGAGGGTTAAAGGACTCTGCCGTAGGTGGTTACAGGGATGCCGTCCGCAACACGAAACTGTAGGCCACGGGGTTTGGATACCCCATCTTTCGGAGAAGTAAACAAGTTAACCTGTGCCCCGGTATCAACCAGGAACGTGTTTTGGCTTTTACATTCCTCCCAAAAACGTTGTGACAAGATTCGACGCCGAAGACGTTAGTCACCATTAGGGCCCGGCGTTGAAGTCCCCCTACTTGATCGGCCATTAAGTTAACGGTTTCCAAAGCATCTGGTAAATCGAATGCCAAAACGTTGATGATACCAACGGTACCCATCCTTCTGCTGCAACGTTGTGCACCTGAGGCATCTGCTTTGTTCGATGCAGACGCAAAAGAACTGCTTCCGTTGTATGTCGGATTACATCACACCAGCGGTTGCATCTGTGTTGGGGCATAAACCTGGCTAGGAGGTGGCTGCAAACGCGCTATGAACAGGTTGTCTATCACCGGTGCCTCCGCTGAAGGTTATGATCTTGAAACAGACTATTGTGCACGTTTTCTTCCACAGTAACGGTCTCCACAACTTTAGGTGAAGAGACTGGTTCATGTGCAAAAAGCCCTACCATTGTTACGTTTCCACGGATAGGTTCGTTGAGCGTTTACTGTCTAGCCTTGGCCTGCTAGAAAGCTGCCACCACCGAATCATTTCCGATGGAGTGAATCGTTTAATTGTCTCGTCAGTAAAAGTTCTTCATTGGTCCACTGCAGACTGATTCACTAACATGTCGCTGTTGTGCCGTGAACACTATCGGCAACCGAGAAGACAACTGGCCAAACCTTGCCTGTTTGAAATAAACTGGGTTGTTGCAAAATTCCGCCCCTAACTGTACAAACCACTGCATGAGGTTCATTTCTAAGAATATTTGGACTACCAGTGATACGGTTACCATGGGGTACTCGAAAAATGTAGAATTGCATTCAGATATGACTTCAAGGAATAAGAGTCACATAGTTTATCAATAGTTTAGGCCGTGATATAAAATGAACACAGCGCAGAGTAAATACGAACAGGAAAAACGATTGTTGTGGAAACGCATGGCAAAATGATACTGCAACCAAAACCACTATAAACCGCAAGGTTTAACAACGTGTTCATAGTTGTAAAGGGTTGGTCCTAGTGACCAGTAGTGAAGTGATGAACAGCCATTTAAATCCAGATGGACATTATAAGCACCACGCATGCCGGAAAATCGAACCCACGACCCGTGGATAAGTGGCAGATTGCAGTTCAGGCGCTTATTCACCAGATGACTGGGTCACGATCAACGGGGTTGCATGAAGATATGTGAATTAGTTTCCTTGGCCGCTGAGGTTCGTTTCGCTCGTAGGCTGACAAAACAAATTCACATAGCGTCCTGCTACTCTAGTAACCATGACTCTGTTGTTTTGTGGGTGCGAGTGGGCTATGCATAGCCCAAAAAATCATTTGACGTCCGGGACTAACATTTGTAGCGGGCTGTTTCGCTGGTAATTTAGATGAGACCCAACTGTGAGAAGTCAGAGCTGTGACTGAATTCGAGTCAGATGCAGAAACATTGTACTCAAACATGGCTAGCGGTCTACCAGATGAACTACGAAACAGCGCCACCAGCTCGGAAAATCAGCCCCTGGATCCGGTTATCCACCTGTCTCACTCTCTCACATGGTACGCACCAAGTGATCCAGGCCACCAACTGCTCCTGTAGGAATTTGTCAAACACATCATACTAGAATTCGTCAGTACCCGTATTAAAACTAGATATTGTACCACCGTATTATTAGTACTTATTACTAACACACGGAAATAACCACAGGTTTCACATGGACCTCATCATGTGGTGCGATAATCCACGTTTCTGCTCGTCAGAATATACGGGGACTGAAATGTTCTCTTAGATGAACTAGCATGTCAATAAAATGACGGTGCATAATCAAGGATTTTATGTCTGACTGACGCATCTAGTTTGAGTAGGTGTATCTCACAGATTCGCTGTTTTGTTATATATATATATATATATAATGCTCGCACGATTCACAATATTGCAATCCCCGTTCTACACTGAATCACCTTGTCGCCTGGCTAGTCACCAGATTCTGCATTCAATACATTATCACGGCGGATTGACAAAACAGGGCCTTTTATTTTCGGTGTCTACGTCTTAACAGCTGACCATCCGTCACGACAAAATGAAATTTAATCAAGAAATCTAACGGGTGCATATATTGTGTTGACCTAGATAGCAAAACATAACAACTACCTCATTGTCCAACCGTTTTCTCGATGAGAAAAATGGCCATTTTTTGTGCAACGTTGATTTGTTAGTAGATGGATTAGCCTTTGATCGCATTCTGTTTTTTTTCGACCTGTTGTATTGCTGAATGCTTCTTGCCAAGATTTCTCGTATAACTTGTGTCTTCCAACTGATGTAACACATGCATGAACAGCTCTTGTGTCTGTCGCCAATGTCATCGAGATTTATCTTCAGCATACATACAGTCTCTAAATTCCAGTAGTTTAGTGGGAATGTCCTAGCTTACTCGTAAGTGATGGTTAGTTGTCGAAGCACAAAGAGAGACAAACAAGTAATCAACCCCAGTGCTTTCAATGTCACCGCATAAGCAGTCCAGAATATGACCACGATGATTATGCCACTCGGCGGAGTACCTGGCAAACAAATACTTGTTCATGCAACAATGTACTTTTGCAGTAAACAACAATCAAACAGGCTTACTCAAGGTAGGTATTTTGGTCCAGCTTTCCAATGCTAAACCTAGATCACTTGCAAATTCTTAATGAAACATTACATTCAATTTAGAGAGAGTACTTGTCATTTTATCTATCGTCAAAAAGAACTGAAATACGAGTCAAGGAAATCATCTCTACCATTGGCTTAAATATATGCTGATGTACCGATAACCGTCGCATGTTAGAATTCTGCGGGAGAAGTTAACTTTCAAGTCAAAGGTTTCGAGACTGTGAATCGCACCTCTTATGCTAAACTTCTAGAAAAAAGACTTACCAACGTAGCTACAAAATGCATTTCTTCTCGTTCACAGGCAAACTCTCAAGAACAGTTATTCCGTAAACATTGTTGTCATGGTCATTTGCACAATACACCAGTGTTTTGTCATTGTCAGAATCAGTGCTTAGCCTGTCTTTCTGAAATTATTAGGGTATTCGACATTCTTAATGATATCAACAAATAACGCCCCTTATAACCCAACTTTCCTTAACCACAGCGCATTCCAACAAAACTCGTCATAAGTGATATTGAACTGTGGGTAAATCTGATCTGTATGTGCATTGATTATTGTGAATTAGCCCAAGAATATGATGGAATAAACATGACTTTAACCCTAGTATAAATCCAAATACATGATACTTGCGTGTGGTCCGTTTTCTCCAGGACTAAATCTGAAGTATTTCACATATTACTTCGTGTTTTCTGATTCCTGTTGAAACTTTGGTTTTTGTTTTGCGTTACTTCGTTCTGTTTTCAGTGCACCCCGGTTTTGCATAGTTTGTAAGATCACTCAGCTAATGTGTGAATAAACGCCAGCTGATAACACACTGGCCAAGAAGGGACTCATTCAAAAAACGAGGTAAATCACTTGCGCTGAGTTGTAGTTTGTGTTACGCCAATCAACGTGTCATTGGAAAGTACGTGAGTGCATTTGAACATCATGTCCAACAGTCACGCTAACAGTTCAGTTAGTCAAGTGTTAAAAGCGTTTCGTTTGACTCGATTAAAAACGGAATTAGAATGCTATTTAATTACCAACGTCAGGTACTTGGGCGAATCACAAACAAAAACCTAGCGTAAGCACTTCCTATTAGCTCTACCGTTTAGGAAGCAAGGTAGCGACCGCGGACGCTGAATGCTTGCGTGCTTCAACCGCAGTATCGTTCTCCAATAATTGATTTTTCTATCCACCTAGGTGAATGTTCTCTCACTCTGAGAACCTCACATCCCTCAGTTCTGCCTATGTGTCTTTTACCGAGGTCACATAATTTGGTAAACAATGTCAGGTTATGCTGACAGATTGTTCCTCATTGACCGAAAGCACATGTGGCTTTTCGATTCGAGCTAACACACAAGGTTCGGCTGTGTTATTTGTAAGTGCAGTCAAATATATTAGTCTTTGAATAGTCTGTTGTACGCAGTAATCCTTTTAAAAATATAAATCTATGTAAACTCTGTTTTCTCTCACGATAGACGGTAGCAGTCATTCAAATATTATGCGGGTCCATGTTGTAAATGTGCAGTAACCAGTGGGATTAAGTGGGCACTATACTTAGTAATCCAGTTGTCCGTTTTCCAGTGAATAAAACTTTCCTTGCTAATATCTCAGCATGTATATGTACGTAACGATGGGCGGAAACCGAAGTACAATCGTTCAATAACGCTGTGTGACATCGTTGTTCCAGGAAAGTAATTCCGTTTAAAATTTCTCAATACTCAAAGATATTTCAAAACGTAGTCACCTGAGTCAAATGAAGGAAATCGGAGCGATAATAGAATCCATACTTTTGCATGCCGTTCCACTGCACTGTATATTCCAAAATCACTTGAACACTGCTACACAAATCTTTCAGTCTATCAATTTGACACCGTCGTGCAATGCATAACGTCACGATCCCATTCATCTTCCGCGTCCTAAGAATTAGCTTGGAGTAACCGCGCTGTAGATACTGTTGTCCTCCGTAATCATGAAGGGTTTACTTTGATATCTAATCCATACCTTATCACGATCACTACAATTACCGTAAAATTGTTACGTCTCCTTCGTCCGTTTCGTTGATTTTGGTCTCATCACACTAAACTGTTGATATGTCCACTCATCACAATTTCATCACCATAGTCATAGGAGAGAAAAAACATCATTATGCACTGATATGTAAAGGCGGTTTTGCCACTCCTACGTTCTCAGTACTTATTCCACGCTATGGAATTAATATGAGTTGCGAAGTGTGGTCCCCGGAATGTGCCAGAGGAAACCAGAGCAGCATTTTGGGAAATAAATGAGGTTGCTTGTACTAAAACTTTGTTCAGGCAGGAGATTAATTATATGTGGGGTATGCGATGTGTACGAGGGCCGGATATAGTGGCATCGAAGGTTGCTTTCAATTAGAAACGAGATCAATCATTGGCAAGCAAGTTTCTTCATGGGGAATCATGATAACCAGGCAGTACTTTGTGACTTTCACACACAAAATATTTTTCCTTCATTACGTTCATACAATAGTTCTAATACATAAATGGATGACCGAGTGGGTTACTTTGGTGATCTCAAAACACCTGTGCACAATGAGTTGGTGGTCATATGGGTATGAAAACCACCCAAATAAACTGTAATGCACGCCCGGTAACAGGCTCGCTTAATTCGCCGTAAACGATATGATACGTTCCATAACATGACGACTCACTAATACGTACAGAAGCCAGCTCGACTCAGATAACACCATTTATCCGCAAAATTCTAGCAATCTGCACGCCGCCTAATGTTACATCCAAAAGCCTCGAATAACTATATCAACAATTCTATTAGTGGAAGACGTATGATAAAAATACGAAGTTCAACAGTGAAAGTAACAAACGCAAGGGTTAAAAAGCAATCAGCAGAGACATTATGGTGTGGCCAGCCGAAGTACATCGAACAATTATTCAGGGCGTGTGTTGACATGAACAATGATAGTCCAAACCTTGCTAGTACAATTGCTGGGCAAACGAATCTTCCCCAGTGATAGTTAATTTTAGCTATACCTTTGTATAAATAAGATTAACGAATTCCAAGTTCTAATTTTCAACCCGCAAAATTGATTACTGTACGATATAGAATTGCAAAAAGGGGTAATTCTAGTGTTTATTTATGAGTGCTTTAAACAGTGTCAGCTAAACAGCCCAGACAAAAGGGAAGTTTCAAAAGTGGCACATGTAATAGGAAACTGGTTAACTGACTAAAAGAAACACATTGACGACCAAGATGATGGTGGATACAAACCATCCTGACTTTGAAGTGTGCTACTGTTTAACAGTCACCGCTTTCTGATTGCAGATTTTTTAATTAATACTATAGCACCAGTTTCGCTTACGTAGCTCGTACATCGTAGTTCCGCTTCACATAATGTTTTGCCCATCAATTTTACTTATACACATGGATAGATAGGCGTGTAATAGCAAAATGTTCACCACCCTTTTGTAGGAAGCCTATTTCCAGAAGGATGCCATTCAGCTGTCATGGATCTTCAACTAGGGGTGGATAAACGCCAGTTGTCAGTCGCTGCGGAGTTGGGGGCTGTCTGTGACCTACATTAATAGAAGGTAGTTTATAGAAATGGGGACTTTTGGCAGACTACCTTCTCCTGTTAGCTGCCTAAATGGTATCATCTTTCACGAATTCTGGGACAGTCCAATTTCTGTCTGGAACAGAGTTTCTGTTACAATTTATCCATACGAATCTACAACTAGAATATCGCCGAAACCACATGCAATCCACAGAATAAATGCTCAACTCGTAAAACGTTTGCAGGGAGTGAAGATGCAGAGAAAAATGGATAGAATTTCAAAGTACACTACACAAGGTTGCGCAGGTGTTGCTGTACAGCCAAGGACAGAAAGACCATTGCCAGATCCATGTGGACTTTTAAAGCGACAAGCGTTTACACTGTTGGAATTATGTGGGCGGAAGGAAAGACCAATGAGATCAACCAATGATCAACCAATTCAGTTGCAACGCTGATTGACCTAACCACGGCAAATCTCACGTGATTTCTGTTCCTTTGTTAGTGTGATTTCGATTACATCGCTTCTGAGGAAGGCCGTTCTAGATGGTTGAAACGTAGAGTATTACAAGTTGCTCATAAATGTTGTGTCATTCTCAATCCATTCATCAATATCTGCCCACCTCTATTATTGCTAATAAAATATAACTGCTTCTGACGTGGTATGTTTTTAGATTCTGCGGAGTGAATGACCGTAGATTTATATTAAGAAACTTCAACTAACCAAGTGCTTAGGCTGAATGTGTATTTAGGGTGTTGGCAATACATGTTGTTAAAATCGCATGAAATCCTCCGAAAAATCAGAGGTGACCGAGCGTAGTGCTCGTTGAACCTGGTATGGGACGCAATTTACATATCCATACAAAACCAACAGAATTACCTAACTCCCACTCGTAAACACTCAGCTGTCCCGTCTACATGCGAAACCATCAATCAGATTGCGGAAATTCAAATTCCGGTTAATTTTCACGGCTGACAGGACCACTTCAACAATAAAAAATCTCACGTTATTTTGTAATGACCTCAGATGTTTTCGAAATGAGGTTTTTTCGGAACCATTTCGAGTGTACTATGGGCAAACCGGATATCCAAGAACATGGAACACACAAACAAAACGTTATAGGTTATTGTGGAAGACATTTGAGTTCAGCGAACGTTAGATAAATAGGAATGCTACTCTACTCATAAGACGGAAAGCTTTTTCAGAAGTTTGGCATCAAACAAGAAGTATGGACAAACCGTGTGAGTGATTGAATGTAGAACTTGCTCTCAGTGACCAGCCAGGCTAGATATTTGGACAGTTGTACTCGAACAAAATGGCTGGACACACACCATACCGGAACATATGATTGCAGACGCACCTTTTGTCGAGTGCACATGCACACTACGTTGTAGATACTACATCGGTCGTACTTCATACGAACGGCCTTCCATCAATATGGCGTGTTATAATTCGTGGTTTGTCT
>JTDE01002060.1:6440-39427 GCA_014338405.1 Paragonimus skrjabini miyazakii
ACAAAATTAAACGAATCGTTAACATTGCCTAACAACTTGTTTTGTAACGGTTTGATTATACCGCTGATGAACTTGGTGGTGTAGTCAATAATATGTCCTAGGGGTGCTCCAGTTTTATGTACTTTCGGAAGATCATAGAAACACGAAGGGCAGTAACTCTTAGGAGTGAGAATGAACCAGCTAGACTGCCCAAGTTCTTCTTTTGTGCTCCGGAGAAACTTGCTAATCTATGATTCGATCTTATTAAGAATTGCGTTGGTTTTCTGCTCACTGATCTCTCCATATGATCCATTAGCTAAGTGATCCAACATTATCTTTTGGTAATCTTCTTGACTAAGAAACCCTGCGGCGTTGACTTTATTGGACTTAGTGATGTGAATCGACTGGTCTTTCCTGATGACCTTAACAGCATCTGTGTTGGCTAGGTTTGGGACAGCTAGCGGTTGTCGCTGTAAGACTCCCGCAATTGTGAATCCTGCGGCAAGTTTGCCTAGAGCAGGTTCAAATTAGGAAATTATATGCATTTGGCTGAAGTTTCTTCCGTTGGATGTTGACATTGAGTCTTTTTTTTAACCAGGCTCATCTCGTTCATACTGAGTGGTCACGATGAGAGATTCATAATCAAGTTTTCTGAAAGACGCTGTGTTACTGGAAGTGGGGCAGAGAAAACACGATTTAATCCTCAGAAAAGCTGGTCAAACTTTCTTTTTGACGTTCACTTGCTTTCGTGGAAAACTTTAATTTGTCGCATCGCAGCATGCTGCCTTTGTCACTGGTTCGAACCCAGCGGACGTCCAGGTTTTTCTCAATTGGATCTCCTCTATACTTATCAGATCTGTCACACTACTTATCACTATCAAAAAATTACACCGAAACCATGGTAGCCACACATCAGAATTCCATCACGATTATCATGTCGACACGCTACTATGAAAAGTGACGTAATGAAACAGATAGAAATGCTTTCTCAGTTATGTATGTCTGCAGAGGTTTTATTGTGTCCTGTCATGAGGCTACAGTAACGGTATAACTGAATCACTTAAGCTGCACTCCCAAAGGTGAAAAAGATATAGTCCATCAACTGACCAATATACCCCTCAACGTCTATTCGCTAAACCGAAATGAATGAACAGGCACTCTATTACAACCGTTCTTTATTGGACCTGTTCTCTGCTAACTAATCGGTTAGTCTCCTAACTGCATGCAACTATTCTTGCCTCTTATAATCCGGCGTGAGACTTGTTTCTTGAATACGCTAATATTTCCACAAGTACATAAAACTTTCCCAACAAGACAGCTGTTTGATACAGTCCTGTCGTTGTTAGTTACTGTTGTAGGCGAGAGAACAGTTCATACCTGAAGAGAATACTGAAGATGAATAAGATAATTTTCATATAATTTAAGAAGGTTGTGACTACAAAAGACGCTTGGCCTGCAAAGTTGTTGGTTACGCGAACTCTCGTACAGGTTATGTTAAAACATAAGACCACGACATGTACACTCGTTTGCACGGCTGACGTGCATTCTCACACACTGGAAAGTCGTAGGTTATCATTCGCCCCCATAGTGCGTACACATTGTTCCGATGTTTGCTTCTGGTCCATTGTCTTCCTGACGTTGAGGCTTGCCCCTTCAGCTCCTGAATGTACGCATTATACTACTCACAAACGAGACTGCCTGCTATACGACAGGAATGCAATATCATACATTCACACCAATAGTGAAACTCAGCTTGGAAGATGAGGGAAAATTACCTCACTCGGAAACAGCCAAAGATACTTGCCCACCGTGATCGTGACACAGGAAGCCGCAACTGATGGTCACACTTTTTGAAGCACTACAAATCAGAATTGTGCGACCTGCTTATGATGGAGTTTTTTAAAAAACGAGCAACCAATCTATAATCATGCTGAATGCAAATTGATGTAACTCATAAAACAACGTTACTCAACTCATTGACAGGATGAAACTCCGTAAATTCCAGTTCCAGAAGACGGTTTCACGGTGGAGGTGGTGAGCGACAGGCGCATGCATGTCTTCTACAACTTCCAGCATTCTGTTCAAGCTGTATAGTCAAATTTCGACTTATTACACTTCCCGTAAACGCTCAGCGGTGTTGAGTTAATGACTATTCCCATACTATAGTACTGCTTGCCTGACTAATGTGTGAAACTGGAGTTGAGTAATCAATGAGCAGGTAATGTGCTGCGAACTTAGTTGCAAATATTGTGAGTTATCAATTTGGGTGCGTCAGCTGAAAAAGCAGTGCAGTTTTCAACATATTTTTTAATGAAACCGCCATACCAACAACAAATCATGATTAGGAAGTTTAGGTCCTCGATTGGTTTCAGTTAATTGGTTCCATAACTGTTGCTTGTTATTGCCCTCCATGCTGACTGATACCAGCCAATAACCTTTTTACAAAAGGTACAAAATTGCCAATGAATAGTATGGCACGATTCGAGCGTGTGGGAACTGAAAGACAATTTACAACACCGGAAAGACTGAAAACTAAAAACAGCAATTGGAAACGTGTATATTCACTCTATGGATTATAAACAAACAGAATGGCGAGAAACTGCAGCCAAAGGACGTGAAAATACGCCAAGCGCGTTTACGTTTGTAGTTGTGTTTTTTGCCTACTCTACAATAGATCTCTAGCAACAGGTAGCTTCCTGGTACAATTACCTCCTTGCTTTCACACTGTTTCAACTTGACCTCAAACGCGTGTCCAGTAAGAAAAGCATATTGCATGGAGTAGACGAAACTACCAATTTGTAAGTGAAAGTTCTCGTAGGGCCAACTTATTAGTTACTCCTTTTCTTTTCATTTCTTATTGTCCTACATCAACATTCAGTCAGATGTAGAAAGCAATCCTTTGGGGGTAGCATCAAATTTCGATTGTCGTATACTCCAGTGTGTTTCTGATAAATTACTGTATTATTTTTATTAGTTACAAACGCAGGATACAAAATGAAGGGTGAAACTTAAACACTTTCATCATTTTCTACAATGTTTCAACTTTCCTCGGTCTTCGCTCACCTCCATCTTTCTAGCTCGCAGCTTTGCGATGAATGATTATTTGTTTTAGACATTATATAGATACCAAAATCCCGGATATTGTTTGGAAAAAAAGGTTGAAACTACTGAAATATGAAATTATGTGTGACACCTCTCTTCACACTTTGATAATTCTGGTCCTGCATCACTGTTAGTCAGGGTTTGAGTTGTAATGTTCTCACACAATATGTCCATACCTACATCGCTTAACTTACCGCATACTATCGTAAACGCACTGTTTACGCCCACTATGTAAATGTGTATGATTATGCATCCGTTTATGTACGTTGATCCATAAAACAGACTGTTTAATCCATCCTGAAAGATTCAAGTTTACTAGTTACGAGTCGTGTGTAAACCCTGTAAGGCAGCTGAAATGGTTTGCTAAACGATTTAATCGTAAAATTTACGAAAATCCCAAGTTGACGGTAAGAGAAATCATATGTACTGCATGGTAGCTGAGGAAAATTTTGACTCGGAATCTGCCTGATGCTTGAGAAAGCGACTTAAGAAATGCCAAAACTACAGATTTGTATGTAGTTTCCTCACATAATGGTCAAAAATAAGCGGAAGATAATTTCACTAAGACAGCTGATTTCAGATAGTGGCGACGCAGAGTATAATCACAAGTTCCAGAAAGTATTCAGATATATCAGTAGTCTTGTTTATCAAATACCCCAGTGTTCTAATCTTGACCCGACCCTATCCAACCATGTGGCTCTACAATACAAACTGTCCTCGAAAAAGTCATCTGCAAGATGACACACTCCATTAAATATATCAATTTTCAAGCGGACATCCTAACGGGCTACCCCTTCCTAATGGTTCTTCCTACTTTCTATCTTGAATTTTACTAAGGGTTTGTTTATCTGACATTCACTTGAGTCGCTCTACTTCAAATAAAATCCGTAAGTCTCACAATTGGATTACGTGCGATAATGGAAAATCAGTACTCAGCGAGCTGACCCCGCGCATTATCAACTGTCCTGGATAAGTGTGTATAGAGAAAAACATCAGCCTGATGAGGCACGAAATCAGCCTTGATTATACTCAGGCACAGAAATGTTGACAAAAAAATCCAGGCGTAAGTTATGGGTACCGAAAGAATAAAGTGAAGTACCGTCACTATTTTACTGTTTTATACCCCCTACACACACACTGTACCAATCTACACGGATAGCATAACCATGTAAGTTCATCCGTTCGGTCAGCATAACAACGAACCGTCAGTTACTTCCGAAATAGCAGGGTTTTCCAATTCTTCTAAGCCATTTGACTCCTATTTTGAATTGTGTAACACAAATTCTACGTTCCACTCTCATGCATTCTAAACCGCGTCAACTAGTCCACAGTTTTGTAATTTTGCATCTGACCCGATTCGCCTTGTTTCAAGCCATTATTCTCCATGTCCTAAAGTTCGCTATGTTGGCCAAGAATACATACATCCACTGAGGGTGAACATTTCCCCCATAATGTGCTAGGCAATGTTGTGCTTTCGGTGGACGACAGGCCATAACGTGTACTGTACCAAATGAAAGCACAGTTTGACCTGACATACTCAGAATGCCTCCCATCGTTCATTGCTAGACTGTTAGCTAGTCACCACGATATGAAAATCACTACAAAATGATGGTTTAACCGTTGGAGTGAAGTATCGAATGGATCAAACTGAAAAGAACTGAAAGGCTTCTTAGACGCAACGCAGTGGACTCTTCATGTTGTGTTGATATGTCGACAGGAAAATCCGCAATATTTAGTGTATCAAATAGTACAAAATGTCTAGAGTGGAGCAAAGCTGTTCTCAAAGTGTTTATTTACACATATTTATCACGCAATTTATCACAATCCTTAACTGTATCAGAAACCAGTGAACAAATTTAAACGTACACATTCCATTTGAAATTGTTTTCTTGTACTCTAGATAACAAACAAATCGGTTTTCGAAAATCTAGCCTCCATGACACAAAATGTTGACGATTATACGGTTAACAATAAATAGAAGCAACATTTGTTAGTTACTTGTGAACCAGCCTCTAATGAAAATGCCATCATCAGTTGCAGTGTTTGCGAACAGAAAGTGTACACTAGTAATGTGGATGCATTACAAGATTAAGATATATAACTACGTTTACTATATATTATCGTTATTACTGTTTGACAATCTGATAGTTAGTTGTTTCGGTTGAATTGATGTTCATCGCACAAAATTTCACTGAAATAAAAAGATGTCCTGATAACCAGTACAAGCAACTCTGTTAACCAAAAGTGTGCTGGTCGTACAGCTGTAGCGTTATTTTGTTATTGTGCAAAATTCATTTGAAATATACAGACGTTTTATTGGCCAGCCAAGTTAATTTCAGACCTAATGAAAATATCACGTTTGAATCGGTCGACGCTTTTCGGAAGTGAGATTGCAAAACTGGAATAAGCAGATAATATTTCTGAACTTAAGTATGTGCGACAAAACCTAGAGGGGGCTTAGCATGGTCTAGTATCAATGAGGAAACCTGTAGAACCAAACACAAAGTATATTCGCTTCGGGTAAATCATCCAGGGAAAAACATAATCGAAATGAGAAAATTTACATGATCTAGACGTGTTCATACGGGAACAGAGGTGCATAAATGACTTATATAAGAACATTTGCACGCATCTACGCTTTTGACATATAATTTCAATTTGTAACTCTCAAGTTTTTCCTTTTCTTCTACTGATTACTTATAGTTGTGAGAGTAAAACATCCGTAAATTATCCGTCTTATTCTACTGACGTTATATTCGTCCGTCGTTAACTCAAATCTGAGCAACAACATCTCCTCAGTAAACGTGTAATATGTATAAGTCACTGTACCACTCTTGCATATGCGGTCTGAATGCACAGTTCACTGAAACATAGGTGCTAAAATCCATTGTGTATGTAATCATTTGTAATCGGTGAAAATATGACCTGTTCTCTCCTTCTGTTGACCAATACTGCACACGGAATATAAAAGTATCCTTCTTCGAACCGAGCATGGGACAGAATGTGTAGCATAGTCATCCCAGTTATGACGATTGTAACGTTGGACATGTTTTACTAACGAACTCTAGCACTTCAGATTACTTTTATCATACTAACTTTAAAGTGTTTTCGCAAACCCTTAGGCCACGCTTCAAGGTAGTGTGAGACTTTCAGCTCAAATATACCGAAATGTTTTATCGTCTATGCTTACGCTTGTTTTGTATATGACACTATGTGTCGGTATATTTTGTTTGTTGACTAGTGAAATGTTTTATTGTTCTATCAGGAGACTGTTCTTTGGTCTGTCATTGACCGAAGGAGCGCGTGTATTGATTGACAGGTTCATTAAGGCCTTTCACTATATCACGCCGAAACCAGATCAGACCAAGTTAGTTACCACACACAATACCACTCAAGATGACAATCAAAACGCACAAAAATAAAAGGCGCAGTATTTAACAGTTCCATGCTGAAATAAACCGATTCACAATAATGCTAAGTAAGAATACTACCACTGGGCTCTGAACCCAAGAGGGCACCTTTTAACTAACAACCTTATGGAAAAAACATTTTCAACAAATCTTGTCTCAGTTCTATTTCAGGCAAAATACACCAACATGGCATGCATCTCTCTTACAAGAAATAAAACAGTTCGTATACTGATGGATGTGCACAGCTTAATTTCTCAAAATAATATGCAGATGATATGGAGTGACTGAGAAAAAAATTGGTGGGGATCACCATATATCCCAGTAACTGGTATGTTCCAATTTTTAGTCACTCCAGCCGTTTTATACTATCATAAAGGCGATGTTGCACCTATCACTATTCTCACGCGTACAACAACAATAAAAACATTAAAGCCATATGCGTTATAAAGGCTGCAAAAAAGAGGAATCACAAGTTTTGAAGTCAATGATCATCAAGCAAAATAAAAAAAGGATGTAAATTTTTACGCACTAAGTGATTCAATGAGCTCGATAAAAATAACTGCAGTATTCACATAAATTCTGGTAAGTGGAAGAACTACTAAACGGCTGAAGCCTGGGCACGAAGGTACAGGAACCTATAAGGTTCGATATAAGATTGAACAGATTATGAGATGGTGTTGTATGACACACAGTTTTATTTGTGATTAGCATAGCTTGGGTATGGTGCGGAAAAACTGAAAGGCAGGTTACAACGCGAGAAGGACAGAAAGCTGGAAGTGGCTACTACAAACGCGTCTATGAACTATGTGGGACATGGTACTGAAGTGAATGTTGGTGCACTACTGCAAGAATGTGGATTTATGTCACTCATGTAAAGTGGCGTTTGCTTTCTATACTCTGCACTTTCACTTGACTCGTAATGTATGTTCGGCAGTCAGCAACTTTCCAGATCAAACGCCTTTGACGATCAGAACAACAGGTCTTAAAACGGGAATTGAAGGTTATCCACACTTCCAGCATAACCTCAAATGGGGCTCCATAATAACTGATAAAATTGGTGCATGTGGTGCCGTTTCCACGCTCCCAAAAAGTCGCAGGTCTGTTGTCAATCTTGGGTTCTTTTTTAAAAAGGCTGATGCAAAAATAGTAAATGGTACGACATAATCAACGGTTCACTAAACGGACATCGACAAATCTAGAAATAAGGAAACATGCCTGTCCATGCTTCCATCTAAACCACGTGACCTTCAGCCCTATAATCATCAGAAGAGTATGATTGACGTAGAGTGGCCAACGGATGTAATACAGTAAACCAGCTTCAAAGCACTTGGATGACAACAGTTCAGAAAAAGACGTGCTGTGATCATGAACCTCATGGTAGTGTTGCATGAGTTGCTGATGACAGTTGTCAGTAATAAGTAAAATTGGAACTTGTGCACATATGAAATTATTAAGAATTTGCGACTAGAACGGGTGGGGTGGGTCAACGATCTATGCATTCTCCAAAAAACAGAATATGAATGAGAATTAGCAAAGGGTTTGAATCGTGGCTAACGTTATGCGTTATTAATAAATACCTCTTGACAATTGCATACGCCTTTTCCGGATTTACGCGTTACAACCGTAGCGATCGTTCCAGAGCAAAGAGAAGAAAATAGTCAATAAAATAATCAGAAGACGAAACGTACTAAAGTGAAGAATTCATAACAAATTGAATGGCGAGGGCGATAGGCGCCTTGACGAGAGCGAGTGATGATTTTTCTATGAGCTAGAGGTCAACTCGAACGCTTTTACCATCTCTGTCACGAAAATGGCCTTTGGTGAGACTTGCTCATGATAGATGAGAACGGGAAACCCGTGTATCCACCAATTTTGTCCTCGCTCAGCTCAAAACGCCCATTCACAGTTTCCCACCAGGCGATGCTATGAACGTCGTGTTGAATTACAGGTTCGCGAACACATATGTCTCTGGTAACGCCTTTTGAGATCTCGGCCGATTTTCGGGTTCTTCCAAAACCCGGATGCAATAAAGTCAGTGATTTCATGCTAAGCGGCATCAACCGGAGAAAGAGGTCTGGTACATTCATCTTGGATCTTCACCAACTGGCTGGGTGATTATACGATGCCTGACCCGCCAACGAACAAGACAAACGAGCGCTCGACTTATTGATGAGCGGGATGTTAAACTAAAATGTCAGAGGTAAGTTCTTTATAAATTCTCAACCGTACTCGGTGCGGTAATAGAACTTGTCGAGGAGCTAGATAGGATCGATTCCAACCTGGAAACAAAAGAAGCACCGTGCTATGCTCCGCGGAACTAGCCAATGTGCAATCGTTGAATGTGGCAGCGCTGACAGACGGAGCGTGACTGCGTCTCTCGAATGTCACTACTCGCATTTCACCTATGACCCGAAGATAGAACAAGGTATCGCAGTTTGGACTCCGAAGAAGCAAAATCTTACCGTCATTTATAGTCCACTGGCAATAACTGCAAGCAAACCTTTTTCGTCTGGTATCATGAAGTTGATAATTGAGGGAGTTACCATCTTGAGGGTGTTGTACACGAGAGCATATCACAGCTTAATTTGACCAGATGTGATTGGAGATATCGCCTGTCACAAGTTAGATCCATGCTAACTGTGGTTAGACACGGTCCATAGTTCACTCATAATTACTGTGGCAAGTGCACAGTAAATAGGTTGAATTAGCCATAGAATAAAAGATGACTCCATAGAACTCGAAATTTCCGCCAAGAGATAAGTAAAAACGGCATGCTTTTGTATCGGAGGGCAACACTCTTGGACTGGTTGATTGCTCCCAAACTAAGGCAGAAGTCAAGCGGCGAGGGTCACTTCGTTCATACCAAAAACGTATATCAGGGCGGAAAATACATTGGTATATACATGGGGCATAGAAACCTATGGATATTCTTGAATCGGAACGTTGAAGGGTTGTTAACAAGGTTCCCAGTCAAGATCACCAAGTGACTAACGAGCGCAATGGATTGAAGGTACCGTAAACAAAGATGTATTGAAGGCTATCTAGCTAGTGTCCTGAAGATTTCTACCCATTCTAATTGGTCCAACCCGTTTTCCTGGGAAAGAGACGACTTAGGAAGAAAAAATGGAAATCCTGACACCTACCCAGAGGTTGATAGCACCCTTGGTCGGAGTAGCCAACCAGTTACACCAGCACAAGTTCGTGATTGCCCTGAATTTTCCTTCTCAAGCTATAGCATGACCACAGTGGTGCGATTTTACGTATCAGTTTGTCCCAAAGTATACGAAAGTAAGAGCCGAATGTCGTTTAAGGCATTTGGATGTTGCAGTCCTGTCCAAAACACAGCCAGGTTGATGCAAGTAGATCTTAGTCACTCTGACGTGTCTACTTAAAGCAACAAGACTCTAAGGAAGACAAACGTGTTGAGACACAAAGCGTATAGAAAGAATTCTCCTTCCTCAAAAACGTAACATCGGACAACCATGGCAGCCCTATAAGCATAGATATCGAAAATGATCAGAGATACTTCACAAAAACGTGACTCAACAGTCAAACCCCACTGGGGCTACCCTTGGTGCACCGCTAAAAACAAAGGATGGAACCGTTTGCTTAAATTTTGACTATGGGCAGTTGAATATGAGCGGAGTTAAGGACGCGACCTAGTTATCTTACACTGCTCATCTGTTTTTAAGTCAGAGGAATCCTCTACACCATATTTGGCTTCCGGCTATTGAAAGTGAAAGTTTAAGAGACAGACAGGACTAAACCAGCGTTCATAGTACTATTTGATTATACAGGACTCTGATAATGCCATATGGATTGTCAACTACCTTCGCCACAATTCAGCATTTGATGTGGCTGATGGTAAGTCAACACACTTCGCATAAATGTTTTGTTCAGCTGACTGACGTCATCGCAGACGGGAAGACGAACGACGAACATCTGAGAAACCTTTTGGTGTCTTCGAACAATCATGACAAGTAAGACAGATACTCAACCCAGCTAAATGTTTTTGATGCAAGAGGACATAAAGTACCTGTGGCTTGTAGTTTTCAGGAATGCTAATCGAAGTGACCATCGGAAATTTGAAGTCACTTCCTACTGTATTTCATTCCACATTGGAGAATTTCGTAGTTTCCTTGGTTCTACCTCACATTAAGAAAGATTCGCAATGCAATATTTACATACAGCCAGACAGTTGCCCAATTGGAAAAGAACTGGAAGTGTGAATGTCTCAGTGAATGCGAAGCAGTGTTTAGTACCCTATTTTGTTATTTATTCTCCGCGTTTGTATTAAAGTTGCCAACTTAATTCCCTTCAACCAGTGGATACATCTTTGACGTTAATGTCAATGATTGTGACATTGAGGCCATTTTGTCGCAATCAGATGCAGATAAATATAAGCGAGTAATTGCTCACGAAGGCCGGAAACGTATTGACGAGAACAAAATTACTGAATAACCAGAAGTAAATGCTGGTTGTAGTATGAACGCTAACGACATCGCACGCTGGGCAGACAGATCATCGCTTGTACTTGCCCAGAATCCTTCCGTTGGCTTCAAACTATAGAGATTGCTGGCTGCCAAGTTGCATACTGGTAGGAGATTATTGAAGAATATGATTTCTAGTGTCAGCATCGATTCGTGAATAGTTGTATCGACAATGATGTGTCGTCCAGAATGCCCGAAGATTTTGACACCGATCGTGCGTCTCGCAACGCCCAATATTTATTTTAAAATAGTCACAGTAATCATGGACAATAGTGGACGACTCTCAGCGAGGAGAGACGACATGACTAGTGCAGTAAGTCCACTGGGGAAGTGGTGGGAAGTGGAATGTACTTAGACCTCCAGTTGAGGAAGTCATAACAACTATGGTCGAAGAGGTATTAACCGATATCAGTTTACTAGAAAATTAGTACCCTTTTTAGACAGATGTAACGATGTTTGTATTGACGAATACCAGTGGGCAAAAAAGCGTGTTACACTCTGGTTGATTCGTCCATAACGACTTTGACCTAAGCAATTCGGTTGTTCCAATCCGAAACCTGTTCAAGCTACTTATTTTGACTACCACTTATCGCAAACAAATTCGATGTAGCAGCTCATTATCGTTTCAGATTGATTGACACCAGCTGACCATAATTCCACTTGCCGTAACATGTACGTGAGCTCCGACTGGTTTAGCGTTCTCTAGTCAGGACCCAGCTCCGGTCCTATCTCTCTACAGAAAAACACTGACAGCCGTTGTCTATAGGCAATGGAGGACCAGTAATTGCCCAGTGAATATGTATTGTTCTTTGCCCACGGGCTTATCTATTGCAGTAAAATCGTAATCCCGTAGACAACCATTGAATTGGTTCTGGAACACCTTCAACATGGTCAGGCAAGAATTAAAATTTGATACTGTAACCAAGCAACTTTCCTGAAGGCCACGTCTAGATCACGATGTGATCAGTGTGACAGCATCAGATACCCAAGGCAAAACATACGACCTCAGTATTGGCTGATCAAATAGTTTAGGTGTCCTGGGTATCGCAGATTCCCTAACAGAAGTACCAAGAGGTAAGTGGTGTGTGCTTCTGTTGGTTTTCTACTTTAAAAAATGGTACAAAGCATTAACTTTGGCTCACGTCGATGCAAGACCCGACGTCGCTGCTATTATCGAACGCTGGAACTACCGAATGGGAACGCGAGAGCAATCGCACTCCGTGTGAGGTTTCAGCGTCAACAGTTCGCCCTTACAAAGGATTCGCACAAGTCCAGGAATTGAAAAATGCCTAAAGACCGCCCAGCATCCCAAAGGCAGCTGAGGATTGAAAAGACCAAGCGTTCACTCGTGTACTTACTGAAAACGGTTGTGAAGGGTAATATGTTCAACTAAGATCTGACAATCTGAAGGTGTTTGCCAGCTTACTGAACTGCACCCATGCGTCTACCACACAAACACTGTACTCCCTGTGGACATGTCGAGAAATTGAATTAACCCTGATGACACTTCACTCTTGGTCAGTTGAATGCAGCCTACAATAGCTGAATATGCATAAAAATTGGTCAATACAAAGGGCAGTGCATAAGATGGCGATGGTACATTTGGAGGATGCGTACCAACAGAAAATGGGTATTACGGCAAAAATGCAACTGGGACCAATTCAAAATTCAGGCATGATGTATGATGACTTCGGGAGAGAGTGCAGCTTGGATTATTCACAAAATCACAAAGAGGATAGACTGCATGCTATAGGACGCATGATGCCTTACTCCACCTGCTTCATAAGAGACCCCGAATCCCCTAATAGCCTTTCGACGTCCGTCAACCATCATCACTCACAGCCGTTCGTAGACAGCGGCCACAACCACGTCATAAGACATAGCGAGGATGTTTTAGATGCAGAGTCTGAAGTCGTCTTCAATGCTGTGACACAGAGATGCTGTCTAAAGAAGTAAAGGGTAATGTGAAATACAACCAAAGCTGGAATGATGTTTCAGTCGACAGCCTACACAGTCTTGAAAGAGCAGATCCTGACTAATGACCAGTCAATTAACTAAAACGACACTAGTTTTGTGATTTCAATAAATAATTCTTGTTAAACCTTGATGTATATTCTACAATATTCTTAGACCCGTTAGCATCATCTGACAACTGGTTTAAAGTAAACCATATTGAGACAGTGTTCAGTTAGACTTCTCACAAACAAACACATCTGCAACAGCTTCATCGGCTTGCTCAAAAGGCACAGTTATTTCTGGTGACGGCAGTTCACATAAGCTGAGAAATTATGGGAAGACAGAGTGAATTTTCGAAATACACTAGAACTGGATAACACACCAGAAGGCACAACGTCACTGATGCATGTGTTCTGTGTGTGTGTGAACTGACTAAATGACAATGGATACTGTAGCCATGGTATACTTGCGTTATGTTGAACGGTTTAATAAGTTGAAAGCTTTGCTGTAGTCAAAGCAAAACAAACATCTCATTAACAAGTACTCCCCTGATGAACTGAATAATTGAAACACCAGTATTCATCGTCACTCATGGAATTTCCAAAGCATACTGATGAAGGTCATCAACCGTGAATTAGGCGACCATTCTTGCACAATATGGGTCCTTCAAAAACTTTCGAATTTTATCAAGTCCTACATTAGTTTTTTGGTTCATTGCTCATAATATCGACCCTTTCTAACTCATACGTGTATACGTACAAGGTATATCACGTTGTACTGTTTCAGGAACATAAATCGGCTGAGTTTTACATAGCCTAATCAAATTGGTCTTAAGGGAATGCGGGTGCAGTTCCTCAATTTCACTGAAAATTAACTCCACCAATTTCAGTCAGAAACGCACAGACGTTACTATAATTAGTATGGACTATACTACCCTAAGAAAACATCCTGAAATCATTCAGAAGACGGTAATGTATCGAAATAGATGATCGGGTTATACACTCCTCTGTAAGTTGTACGATATGGCATAGGCACTCTTGGTACTAAAAGTGCGCATGCGCCTACTTACAAAATCGATTATTGGCAAGTACGCTGAATATTATTTTTAATTACTACCAGGTATGTCAAAAACATAGCCATACTTACTGTGATAAACAGTACATTTATAATGCTTACATACTTACAAATATTTGCGCACACGCAAACACAAGTACAAACATAACTGCAGTTGTTCGACTCATTACATATGAAAGTATACCAATGCGTATCATATTTTTAGATTATAAACAGGTGTACTGAGTAATTCACACACACAGGCGAGCCATATACCCACATAATCATCAATAGTATGCAAACATACATACAGTGAAAAGCATGTAAACAATAAGCGCATATTAACCTGTCTTGAAATACTAATGTAATATAACTTGATGATTGGCATGCCCATTTTATGCACGTATGTCAAGCCCAATGAATTTGGAACATGTCTTACCACAGAGTCAGCTATTATTATGCAATGAACCAAAAAAACTTGAAAAGATGAATATTACTGGTCTGAGTATTTTCGTCTCCCTTTAATATGGTAGACAATCCCAGGGTTTTAAACATGACATATCTGTAGGCGGATTCACTTTAATGAACAATGTTTGCCGAAACGAAATACTGAGTTCCTTACTGACTCGTTAAGGGATTTAATGAGGGATTGCTAGAAAGATATAACCTAAATAAAATTTACTGAAGGGCTGTTAACGGGTGAAGACTGAAAATATTTATGTACGTTTAAATCGTGTAAACATTTCCAGCATATTCATGAAAAATATTGTTTATCGAAGGAGCGCGTTTTAAGATATTCATCGTCAGACTAAATACATTGCATTTAAATCATAGATTTTATAAGGGAATCATTAGGAAGTACGTTGACGATATCTTCCACGTGCTCTATAACAACGTAAATCCGACTGACATCTAGGCCTGATTGAACTCCTTACAACAAAATTTACAATTGTTGTTGGAGACTGAAATGGATAGTCAATATGGTTTTCTGGACGTACAGTTAAGTCACCACGCTGATGGCTCAATTCAGCACCCGATACACAAAAAAGGTACTTGAAATGGTCAAAACATTCATTTAGTTAGTACTGTACCACTCACCTTGAAAAGAAATCTAATTAACCGTTTGACAGGCAGAGCCGTAAGAATTTACACGGATGATACCATTGCTGAAGAACTGACTCACAATATACATACAAAATGGCTACCCGGAAAGGTTCACAGACAGAGCCATGCAATAGCGGGGTGAAGCAGACCGACTGCATCTGGCGGGAAAAAAACTGTACATATCTGATCACCTTTCATGGACGATACGCTAGCCGAAACTGCCACACATAGGCTCACAAGTACGGTTAATACGACATTTGGCGAAACCAGATTACCTTTCCATTTTAACTCCAATCCGGCTCGTTTCTATGCCTAGAAGGTAGAGTGCCTGTTTTTGCATGCCTTCCCTGTGTATACTCATTCACTAGATTCTGTGAAACCAGTTAAGTTGACCACATGACCAGAGGCTCGTCCGAACGGGTCAGTGAACACCACCCAGCTCAGTTCAATAGTGGAATAACGAAATCTGTCAACGGCGCCATACAATCGCACCTGGTGGGTCTAAATCATTCTATATAAAGGACGCGCTTCTCCCAATTTATCAAGTTAAGTTCACCCAGTCGACGGCAGTGAGGCGTAGGATCCTGTCCACAGTTGAAGCTATTGGAATTCGAATAACGAAATCAGAAAACTGGTTTTGCGAGATGCTGATACCACTTCGTATGTTCTCGTTGGTTACTACACATAACAGCGCCTGTACGACTCATTCCTATGTGCTCGGAAACGTTTTGTTCAGACTTTGAATCTACATTGGCTAACTCCCATCAGGTTGGTCTGTCAACAGCCGTTGTTTAAATGGGTAGTTGATTGCAGTGTGACATTGAACTGGCTGACCTTCTCCGTTAACTCCCCCATTGATACTGTTATAAAATTTGTGATATAAATTTGGTTTGTTCAGCCTGATGATTAATCATTGAGAACGAGTTTGTTAGCTATACAATGTTCTTCATATCTGCGTATGTCTGAATTCGTTTTGGATTGTACTGGAAAATTGGCAACCGGTGCAAAAGATTCCGTTAAATTTGTTCAAAAGTTTACCAGCCCAGTAATGCGAATAAGAACGCAAAACTGGAGGAAATTACATATAAATTCCATACCGACAAGCAATAATGAACTCAGTCCACCAGGTATGAAAGTAATGTTCCAATATGCAGCGACTTGTGGCTAACCGTGAGTTGTGAACCGCTGATCATGTTTGCCTTTCAACCTGACGCCTTCATAGGTCACAGAGCTTGCGGTTGGAGACATCACAACAGAAGTTGGCTAATCGGACTCTTGAGCGTTGCTGATCTTTGTGGGAGTTAACTGTGAAGCAAATACAACTGATGAACCTGGGTAGTGAAATCTACAAAACAGTGGTGTATGTCACCTTACTCACACTTCCAGCTTGTCTGAACGCAAAGTGTATGTAATATGTAGGCAATAGTGTAGCGAAAAGGTGTACAATAAAGCCCAATCTTTATTATTCAGCTCTCTAGTTACCATGCTACACTCGCGATTTTGAATCACAATTCCAGTCCACAACACCCTCCGGTTTCCGCTCTCACGTCGTGTGTACTTCTGCCCGGTTTATGTGTGTGATCGGCGCCTTCTATCGAGGGGTTTTCCGACGGACAATCATCGTCCGTTTGTCCGATTTCTTTGAGCGATGGCTCGTCCGATCGCTCCATCTATCCATCCATTCTCCATCTATCCACTGTATGCTTCGACCGTACTCCACGACTGTGTGGAGATATTCATCCGTGTTGGAATAATTGCGCCCCCGATTTGGTCATCCATCCTATTTTGCCTGCCATGTGTCACCCGTTGGTCCGATCCGGTCGAGCGATGACTCATCCAGTCACCCACGCCGTCCCCGATCCGCTGGTTGTGGGTTTTTGAATGCACCTTTCCTGCATTGAGGTATTTCGCCGACAGTTGGGATATTCGCACCTCCTGTCTGATAGTCCAATACAATAGGATATAACCTGTTAAAGTTTAGCCATGCAAAATGTATTAGAAGATAAATAAATTCTCTAGTCGGCTTCATACACTTGTAATGAAATTCATTTTTGACGGTTATATCATTTTCAGACAACGATGACAGTCACTGATTACTTTCTACCGTTGATAATAACCATGATGGTGCATGCGAGACAGTTGTGAAATGTCTAAATTAGCTTGACTCAACAGAAAGCAATATAACAATTATCTGATGACTGGGCTTGATTGGGTGAATGTGAACAGGAAGCCTGTACATGAAATCAGCAACCAGTAACGTATACTCTGACAATGAAGTGGTACAAACCGTTTCCCAAAGTAAGAATCTTAAATTAAAAAATGAACATGCAAGCACACGAGCATCCGAGGTAAAACAACACTTCACTATGGAGCGAGAGAAGATAAAAGTCGTTTGCGAAGCGATATTGAGATCAAATCAGCTTGATGTGAATCTTTGCTGGTTTCTAAAATGAACTGTAATGGCTCGGTTCGTTGTTTGTCTGCTATAGTTTGCGATATCTTATTGATTTGTGTTCCAGTTTCCAATCTACCGGTATTTTCCTTAACAGGATAGGGTCTATTCCGTTGACAAGTTTAATATAAGTTTTATACAGCAGGTTAACGTTTGCATTTTGGTAACAATACTTGAATTATAGTATAGCTTCTGGTATGCTGTTCTTGGTCGCACACACTCGAGTGAAAAATAGCTGTTGTGTATAAATGAAGAGCTCATAATGTTATACCTTCATTAAGTTGGCTAGGAAGTGTGTTTTTGGTTAGGCAAGCATATGTTTCTTGATATGATGCATGGTTACCGGAGGGTTCCAAATACCGAAATTGATTTACCTCTGACTTGTCAATAAGAAATGATGACTAACTTCCGTTTAGACGGACCTGTATAGACAAGAAAATGTATGTAATATATGACCGGTTTTGTCGCGCTTAATGTGCTTATCTAACCAATGCTGTGTGTTCCATCAGATAAGTTGGCAACCTTGGAGAGTTAGCTTGAGGTGAGTGTTCCCCGATAAAAGAATATTAACGAAAGGTCCTCAGAATGAATCATCCCAAGAAGATGAGTGCAGCTGCAGTTTTCCGGAAATTTTTTGAAATAAAATTTAGCACATTGTACTGAAGATGAACGATCAAACTACACTACTCGGAAGTATGCTAACAGATGGTCGCAGAAATTATCGAAGCATACCCATGTTAGAAATAGGGATGAACGGTAATTAAGCAAGATGTAATGTTTTCCACTTACAAAGTTGTTACAATGTATACTTCTGATGAATGTTTTCGCTTGCCAAACCAATAAGACATATTCCATTTGTTTCAAATTACAGACTAAGCATAGCTGTGTTAACTGTGTACTTTATCAACAATCTCGCTAACATCTGACATCGTGATTGGGGTGGGAAACAGTAGGTCATGGCTGCAACCGTACAATGATTGGGCGTCCAGAGAATACAGTGTTTCAGAATATTTGTAGCAGGGTATGGGGATACTTCTAGTGTTCAGTTTTTGTCCAACCTGATTGACTAACTTCATTCATTCGTTAATTCATTCACTTCAGCCATGAGTCCGATTGGAAGGTACTGAGGCTCGGGGTGTCGTTTACCGTAACGGTGACCCGGAACAACCTAGAAGGAAAAAAATCGCTAAAAATGAACAAAGCAGGGATAAGCATAAGAACCAGAAATGGTGTAACTACAGGTAGATCATTAGCTGCTACACAATGCCATCTTGGATAGCATTTCTACCCGGCGATTTAACTGAGCAGGAGGACATCAACAGGACAGGTGGCTCTCACCCACCTTACTCAACGGAACAGTCAGGGTCTTCAAATTTTATTACCATGTTCTTGTAGGGCCATCAAACGGTTTCACACAACTGCTGGTGGATTTAGTATGCAGTACGAGGTACGATAAACGTTTATTTGGCACAATGCAAGTAAACGGCAGCAACAATTCACCATTAGGAAAGTGCCAACAAGAAACTAGCTTTTGATTTTTGGGATGTTCTTGAAGTATCAAGTGTCGTCATAGGTTATGGGGATCATACGGATATAGACCATATTGGGTCGTTTGCTAATAAAGAGGTATCAACACAAAGAGAAACGAATGAACACAAGTGATGAAATTAGGCGGGGGTGTGTCTGGGAGTAGGTGACTTCTTGAAAAGTGTAATGAATAATGGCCGTATGACTATTTTAAGCATCCCAACCACAATCACGCACAAACGCCCGTCTATCTTGTGAACATATAGGTAGACTGTTTACCAATCAGCCTTATCTAGAATTTAACTTCATCCAACGAATGGTTGTTTATCATTGAAAATCATCATTTAAAAAGCGATATCTATTAACGATGAAGAGGTTAACAGATACTCTGCTTTTAATCATCAATATATCTGCCAAATAACCTAAATCGATTAGCGTACTTGAAAGAGCGACAGAGCTGTTCTCCACCATGTACAAGGAAACTTGAATAAACGACCAGTAGAAAAATATATAAAAATGTACAGTATGCAGAGGCTCAGTCCCGTATTCTGAGTTCCAACCGAGCGTTTCCGCACAGGTTGAGACGTCATGATAATCATCCTGATCATAACAGCAGTGAGCCTTACCACAAGCTACTTTGGCTTGGATCGCCTCTCACCTCAAACAGTGACCTGCAATATCCAAGAAGAAGGAGAAACGTTACTGAAAGGGTAAAAATTAATAATAATAATAATAATAATAATAATAATAATAATAGAAATAATAATAAAGGAATCAGCGAAAGATCTGAAACTGGTATGAATGTAGGTACGACATTTACTGCGACATACCGCCATCTAATCAGCCAGTTGAGTGAGAACGAGGACCTCAGCCAGGGTCTTCATATTTCTTGGCCACGTTGTTCCTTGACTACCATGTGGTTTCATCCAACTGTTGGTGGCCTCAGTGTATAATGTCAGGTACGGTAAACGATCAGCTGGCGTGTGGAGTACTTGACTCAACCATCGCAAGCTGTTTAACGTGAGTAGCTAACCAATTGATCGCGAATCCCGGGCGTTCCAGACTACGCGCCACCAAACGGTTGTGTTACTCAAGCGAGCAGTCCACCTAATGTGGGCTAACTGGCAGAGATACCGAGGGTCAGGAATACAGCAGGACTGTTGACATCTTCGCTGATAACAGGCCACGTTTCTAAACCACGGGGCAGAACGGAATGCAAACAAGCATTTTATACTCTACCTTTCAGCGATAATCAAACGTCTTTTCGACGCCACGGATGAAGCAGGCTGGCAAAGGAAACTTGTGCCTCTGCTGTTCTCGTGGATATCTCATCAGCAATATTGCAAATTGACAAGATAGTACCACCCAAGTATGTCAATATATCCAGTCTCAAATGGATTGACTAAACTAAAGAAGGTAAAAATGGAAATGGGCCCAGTCTTGAAGCAGCATTTTACACTAAGAAGGTGCGAAGCGCATTCTTTACAAACCAGCCCGGTCGTTCATTCTGTTTCAGCATGATCTGCATGTATTCGACAGAGGGACAACATAAAACAATATCATCCGCACACTCCGTCAGTCAACCGAGCATCAGAATGAAGCTCAACACTAAACTCACTGGATTCCCAAACCGCACCTTTCAGAATGTCGTCCATGACCAAATTTAACAGGAAGATGAAAATCGGACACCCATGACGAACACCACTAGAGGTGATGAACGCCCAAGACAGTTGTCCATAAACTCTCACCCTGCTTGCAGAATGAACATACAGTGATCTCAACAGATTCACATATTTCCATGGAACTCCCTCCTGAAGAAGATAGTTCAAGAGAATGTTACGAGCAACTGAATCGAAGGTAACCTGTAGGTCCAAAAACACCAAGACCATCGGCTGTCTATAACGGTGCCGATGTTCCAAGATCCGACGCAAGGTGAAATGTGATCAGACCGTCCACGACCGGATCGGAATCCAGCCTGTTCTTCGCGTATCTGACTTTCTCTAGGCATGGTGAGCCGATGTAGAATGAGACCAGTGAGTAACTTGGACGCAATAGACACCAAACTGATGCCTTTGTGGTTGTCACGTGGGCTTCTGGTAGTCCTTCTGGCAAACGGAATTACTGTCGATAAGCATTAACCACGTGGTATCTCTTCAGTTTCCCAAATCGTCCGGGAGAGTTTCATCAGTTCTGATATCAACTTCTCCCCGCCATGGTTGAAAAAAGAAGGAGAGAGGACGTCTGGTCCAAAGGCTAATTGCGCTACAATAACTTGAGCTGCAGGACCAATTCTGTTTCTGACGAAGGGCCATCTGGAATGCAACAGCTGACTCTCCAGGTCCCATCGTCTGAATGTATTTGCTGAGGCCAACTGAGCTGTTTCTTAAAATGGTCAGCCCACCTGCCAAGTCGACGAGATTGGCTAGTGATACGTGAACCATCTTTTTCACATGTTGTCTCACTTACACCAACTCGACGGCCCGTACAACCACGGGTCACGGAAAAAGCCTTCTGCTATTCCCAGATAAAAATGGTTAGTTCCATCTCTTTCGACTGTTCAACCAAGTTGTGCTCACGGTCTTTGAGCAAGCTTTTAGTCAGATTGCGTTTGAGTTCTCGGTGGTCAAAATCATATTCAAAATTAGGTGGGGTCGTGCGACGCTTGTTCATGAGATTCAGAGACGTGGCAGAAAGTCCACTCCTGTCGCAAATTAACAGTGCCTTCGGAACACACCTCCTCAACGCGTGTTTTCATGGTTGCTGCGATTTGTCCTCGGTGTTTGTTAGGATCTGACTCGAACCGGGCAACCTGTTCACCAATGCCTCCTGCTAAGCGTTCGTCACACTCACATCGCTCGAATGCCAGTTAGGTTCCTTGCATTTACAAGCGTATGTCCTCTGAGCAAATGACAAAACAAAACGGTATGCACAACAGCACAGTCCGAGTTCAGATTGTTGCTCCAAAAGGCACGACAGTCCTTAACAGAGTGGTGCTCTTTGTAACAGTCTGCTATATGATCGAGTTGTGTGATGTGCGACCTAAACCAGCAGGCGCGCACTAGTTGAATTTGAATTGTGTATCGGGGTGTGCTGCTGTGTTGTCGACGCCGTTTTAGTTTTCGTTTGTGTAAGTCGTGTGCATGGCTTACTGGGCCTTTGGCTCATGCTTATTTCTTGTTGTTTCCTTTTACAGGACTGTTGTTGGTACCCCTACTTTGGAAAAACGCTGTCCCACGGTGTCTCCACCTTACCCCAGAGTTGGTCCGTAAGTGTTACGGTCAACCAAAATAAAGACAGCCGGCTTGTATGTCCACGGCTGAGAAGCACACGGAAATCTCCATGTAGCACATTGCTTATTCCTGTGTTGAAATGCGATGCTCAAAGTATACAGACCGTGGGATGCACACAGTTGCAGCAGACTTTCGCCATAGTCAGTGCGTTGTATCTGGACACCAAGCATATCTCCCAGCCGCTTCTCATCCGGAGAAAGACGACCAAGCTGAGCAATAAAATCACCCGATAATATGATGATGATGTTCTGAGTGTTTATTTTGCCTCAGAAGGTCAACGGGGGCGGTCATAGAACGCATCCTTGGTAGTATCCGAACAGCTGTCCGTTGGAGTGTACATCGATATGATGGATACACAACGCCTTTCCGATTTCAGTCGACAGACTTTAACTGACGTATTGAGTCTGACAGCGCATAAGCGACTGTTCATTGGTATTCCCTCGAGAAAACATTGCTCTGCTCTGGAACTCGGTGCGATTCCCAACCCAGCTTGACCGCGAGGTTCAGCTTCGACGTCATCAGAATTCCTTAGAAAGAAACGTTTGGATCGATAGTTATCCAGAGGTGAGTCCAAGTGGATGGTGCTAAAATCGTAGACTCGCGTCTCCGACAGGCAGCATACATCAAGCGCCAGACTTGAGAAAGTACTAGCCAGAGCAGCTCGCTGACCGACTTGTCAGAGAATGCAGACAATAAGAGCGCCATTTTATACCAGTTTTCTTAGCCTCAGAAAAAATGACCACCCAAAGGCACATGGAAGACAGGAGAAATTGGGGCGAAACAGTAGGAGGGAATCGTGTTGGGTGAATAATGTCACTTTCTGGAGAAGGATAACTTCTAATACTTCCCGGTCGTTTATACCGTGGAAAGGGTGTTAAAATGAGCGTCTGACTCACACGGTAGTGAGGGGCTTGCCTAGTGCGAGGGAATAGTGAGTAAGACACCATCTGATTCTAAGCACTTTTGTGCTCGGTGAATGTATTCGATGCTACTTCAGACTTATGTGTGAAAGCGAATGACTTTTGACCGTGTTGGATAATACGGCGGTGATCACGGTCAATTGATGGACGATCGGAGTGCTGTTTGTTTGTGGGTACCTTCTCTAACCCCCTTCTTTTTGATAAGGAAAACAGTAGTGCCGAAACCATAAAAGTAGTTCTGCTGTATGCCCATAGGATCGTCCATCACTACCTACGCGCTCATACGTGGTCAATGGTGTGACAAATAACCGCATGAGTGCACCCACTTTCCGTCTAATTGCTCCCATTTGGCCTGTTTGACAAGTTCACACCTGCAATGACCGAAGACCTAATCAGCATAGCCCTCCGGATTAATGCAGTGCACAAGCCTGACCGTTAATTCAAGTTAGCAGAATAGATCAATATAACCATAGGTCGAATTAATTAAAGTTAGAAGATTTAGATTGTATCAAATAATGCGCACTCCACGATTGGTCATAGCCTTCGCGTTCCAATAAGCCTTCTTGATGGCCAGTTACAAAAGTAAACACCAGACTCGTGTTTTGCTCTCATCCTAGTTCATTAGCAGTGCATATCCGCGTTCTGACCAGAATTTGTACTCCGGTCATCGTGTGTATGAGACCAGTGCGTTAACCACAACGCCAGTTACTTTATAATGAGCATGACCGAATGAACGCATTCACATAATACCTTACCACACCAAACAATCTTGTGCAAATGGTATTCAGCTGGCCCGATCATTTCGAAGGGAAAATAAACAAAATCGGTCTGTTCAATCTAATCGACAACCACGTGATCAGGACTTCTCAGTTAGGTTGAAGTTACTGACTCCATTGAACCAACCGAGACAGCCAACAACTGAAAAGCGCCACGAAGAATTTTGGCAACGGCATGATGATAAATGTTGAGGTCACCCACTGTTCCGCAGAGGAAGACCACCAAGCATATCTTACAGTAACGAGAACTCTGTGGTAGCTTAATTAACGGATTGGAAAATTTATCCAACATATCATGCTGTCACATTCAAGCTTGCATCCACAGTGTTGATATCTGTGTTAGTAAATCTCACACGTTCTGGTTTTCTCTAATCTCAACAGAATTTCCCAATAACTCCCCTCTTGTTGTCGCGAGGAACGCTGGATAGATCACGGTGCTCTGTAGTCAAACTCAACCGTTCAAATATGGGTGTATGATATGGACAGCGGAGCTACTACAAACATGGCATCCAGCACATTCCAACCTTGCACAATGGACGGTGCCAAGAGATTCACAGTCTTTAATTAGTGATCACTCGGTCACTTTTCACTTCCTTCTAATAGTCAGTGCGTGGTAAACGGAGCACATAATACAAGTGTGGACAGTATTTCTAGTACTTGTCTTGTCGGTTGTAAACTAAGGAGGGCAGAAGCGTTTCACATTCAGTCTCGGTTGGTGCAGACCAACTGGTGTAGGCGACGACAGTCGACATCTATTAAGGTGCGCGAATCTACCTGGGTCCGTGGTTTATTTAACAAGATCAAATGTACATTATGAACTTATTTAGTAATAAGCAGTAGATTACAGGGACGCGTAGAACGCACAAATTTTAGGGAAATACCTGAGTTATTCTGTTGTCACATTCAGTGTAATTAGGAAAACGTCATTTTTAACATCATCCTTCTGCCTCCGAAAATGGGTAGTTGGTCGTGCCATATATTATTAAGGGAAATGTTGACGTGTATCATAATAAATTGTGGGTAGTTCTTTTAAACGTTTTCGAACAAAGAGTATCCCATATCGAAATTAACGACCTGTCAAACGCGCTCTGAAAACCGGCACGGCCATGGTGCTACTATCTATCTAATCCACATTAAAATTATTGCAAAATGGAAGCACACCGATAGGATTTTGAGGAGTCATATCATAACAGCAATGGAATCAGACAGGATGGCTAAAGGCGAACAAAATCCTGTAGTGATTTTTGTTGTGCCCATCCATTTCTGTATGCCAATTTTCTGCGCTTTCATTTGTTAAGTTCCTGTAGAATAACTTTGTGCCGCCCACTTCAGGTACACACCGTGAATGTGTGCTTTTCTGATTAGTATCGTACGCTACTACAGTATTCAAAGTCATTGTGATTACGTGATGAAGATAAACCATCCGTAAATGGTCAGACAGATGGGGTATTGGACTAGTAAAATAATTAACAGAATAAACACTACGAAATTCTGAACAGCATCCATGCAATGAACCCTTTAATTGGGGGTAGATTTTAGGTGCTGTAAAGCAGACATCAGTCCAATTAGCACTTCATTTCTTCGATTGCTTGCTGGCGTTTATGTTGCATGCATAGAAACCTGAATGTTATCAATGAATTCAACTGTGGCTCAAATCTAGGTTCTCCCAAATCACCACGCACCTTAATTCTGATGTGACTTTGGTGGATGGAAACTACGAGCAGTTTTGTCAGTTGAAAATCGCTGTAAATCATAATGGTATCAAAAAAGAAATGAGGGCGTTAAACACAGTACCGATAATTAGCATAATTGTGTCGTCTGATGAACGGTTAATGATATGCGATAGGGGAAAATGTACGTGCATTTCTTACCCAGTCTTCTTAAAACTAAGTAGCTAACTCGGTTTAAAGGCAAACCGATGATGACCACGCGCCCACGACTAGGGATATATGAGAAGCTATTGTCGACAAAGGCTTCAATAGAACATGTCTGTATTCTATTCTGGGACACAAATTTGCACAACGTTCCACGAGATGATTACAGTCGCTCAAGTGTAGTTGCGCATGTCTATCAAAGAAGTAGACATGCTACTATCCAGCACGGAAAGAACAGAGATGAAGACCTCAGTGGACAACAACACAGACTTTGGCTAAATCCCCAACCTAAGTCGATTTATACTTCCGCGTTAAGCCATTGTCTGGTCACTACGCTGTCCCTCCCAGTCGAACCCACTTTCCGTAAACATGGGGTTTATCATTCGCTCATTTGGGTGTGATACAAGATAGGTTGCTTAGGAAATGAACTCGATGGCAAACAGTTGTGATACCTTTGGAGATGATCCATCCTCTGACACGCACTCGACGAATCCGTCTTGCGTGCCATACATCCCTCAGGTTTATTTGTTCACTTGTAATTGCATTCTTAGTTTCAACGGGTATTCTGTGGTGTCTGCGTAGTCCACAGATTCACGAGACCGATTGTAATTTTCAAATGATGCATATTCGATTTTTCATTCATTCGTATCTATTTGTTTCTACCTTCTTTTGTGTATACCCGGATGACATGTCGATTTAGCGCACGTACGCAATAAAATATCATTTCTGTTTACAATCCGCCTATGTAAATCCAAAACATGTTTGTTTACTTCATTCTATTCATTTGAAATATCGGTATATTAACACATGCATGCAGCTTAAATCATTTGCTGATCTGACGACGCCGGGTTTCGCGTTGTGTTGCTCCTTTGACTATTCTGTTCTGTGCAGATGACCGGCTGACACAAGAAGGAAATTTCCTAGCAATCGCATTACTTGCTAACGGATATCCGGATAAATCTATCTCGGTTCATAGCAAGAAAACAACAGAAAGACCTGCAGTTCACACAGAAAAGAAAAGAGGTGTTCATAAAACTACAATTCAGGGGAGACTATTTGTCCACTATACTGCGTCATCAGCATTAATCAGCTGCGAATCGCACATATCCTGCAGCTGAATTGTGCCTCTTATCATCAACTCGTAAGTTAGTTATGGAAACGCTAGACGTGGCAAACCTAACTATTCTATCTTACATGTCGTTTATCAGTTCACTTGCAGTTCCAATGACAGTTATCTCGGCAGAACGGACCGTTGCTTGCATCAACGTATGGCCGAACACCTCCCAAAATGGTTGATTCAGTCTGCTGAGCAAACAGACAGTCAGAGGAGCAACAGAGCGCGAAACCCGACGTCGTCAATCATGAAGCACATTTCGGAAACAGGCCACAACCCAACCAGGTCGTTCACTGTCTTGCTACAGCACCCAAACCCCAAAATTCTGGTCAAAAGTGAAGCTCTGCTGAGCAAACAAAGAAAGCCAGTGTTATGTGCGCAAAAAATGGATGGTTTACACCATCCACCTCCTCTGGTAGCGGCCTTTTGACTCAGAAATTCATTCTGTTCAATTATTGTTGTCATGCGCCCTTGTTATATATTCTGTTTGTAATTGGTGCGCGGCTGATTAGATAAATGGAAAGGTTGACATCTTGCAGCGTTTGTCTTCTTGTTGTTTTGATAAAATCGTTTATTCATTCGGTTATCATTTCATGTATGTGACGGACCAGAATGAACAAAGCATTTTCCGAAAATACAACTTACGTAACAGTGTTGTTGTTACTAAAATTTATAGATGCACGATACGGCTTTAAATGGAAGTCCCTTTTCGTTTATAATGGGTTCAGGTGTTTGAGCATTTAATTGCTCACTTGTTTTGTGTAACTTAACAGTCGAGTTTACGCGATAACTTTATACTTGTATGAAGATGCAGCTCTCAAAATTCTGCCATGTTCTTCTGCGTTTGAATTTCATCTTTCTGTTTTCAACAGTTGCGTGCTGATGCACATCGTCTAAGTATTCATTAAAAGTTAGGAAGCCGTCAATTAATCTGTCACACGGTCGCTCCGGTTTTCCAACTACAGGTGTTCGCGGCATCTGTCACAAGAGTTTCCATTTTAACTGCCTTGGACATCCAATGCATTGGTTCACATCATTGAAGAAAAACGATCCGGAATTCGTGAGTATAACGCATACTTACTGAAACATTATCCAAATATTTTATAGGAATGCGCCTGACAACCAACCTACAAAATTTGTAACTGCCACAGAAACACGAATCGTTAACTAACTGGAGGCATGGTTTGTCAGGCCAAACGATTAGTTGTTTCAGAAGACGACGTTTTTAGTCACCCAGCATCAATCGATATTGGACACCACCGCTGAATTCTTTACAACAAACCCACAACTGATAGCCATAAAACTGCTGAAACAGGCAAGGAGGAAAGCAGCAAATCTTATTGGCGATAAAAGAGAATGCGGTAGTTGCTTTATATTATAGAGACAAGTCTTAGTAAATGGAGTTCTTCTGATGCCGGTTAAACATGTGTACATAACTTAGACACTTACTTTTGTGGTTTAGATATCCATATTACTCGACAGAAACTGAAAAGACCAAGGTTCTTAGAGACATAACGGTCACTTTCACCAGACTGCTAGTTCAGATAAGAGCTTCACAAGGACATGTTACTACTCTAACAAAAAAAGCGTGTCTCAGGATAGGCCTGTTGAACAGCGAAATCTGATTAAGCTCCTAATGGATCCAGGAACCCTTCGGTAGTCTGTGCTTCCTGACATAAGACGCCTTGAATTTGTTGGGTTCAGGACCAAGATAGCACCTCAGACACTTGAACATTGATCATGTCAGATAATTATGCCAGTCAACGAGACCACATTCCGAGTCCCCGAAGATATGTGCCTGTTCACAAAGGCTTCGAATAGGAAGTAGATGTATCAACATCTACTCTGTGCAGTTCGCAACCTGATTTTGGTCATTAAAATTGCGCAACAAGCCTCAGAGGGTGCGCATCTCCTGTGGTTGGAAACTAAGGAAGTATCAGATCGGCGATCGTGTAAGGTAGTCATTAAGTCGAATTAAGCTCGGCCGCTACCGTTTGTCTGTCCTGAGCACAAGCTTCTATGTAGGTTTTCTATAGTTGGCTCAATATATGAACACAATGCAAGCAACTGTAAGTTGGAGATGCCTACACTTTCTTAACGACTCATCTGTCGATTTGTTCTTCAAGATGGTTCAACCTACACCTTTTCAAGTGTTTCTAAAGGTGCTTTCGGGTTCTAAGCACTTTTAACTCGGCACGCCTCTTGGTGTTGTCGACTGGGCGTGAAATCGTCTCGCACGTTCTTCTTCCCTTTTACTTTGTCGCTGTTGCTGGTCACCGAATAGACCAGTCAACTACTTACATTTCTAAACGCTGCTCAAAATAACTGGTTCATTTACCAACCTGATCGTGTCCTATTAGCCAGATGCCTGTTTAGGTCATAATATGATTTCTGCCCAAAAAAAAACATTCTGAACAAGAAATAGAAGAAGTTCGAGCACATCCGACTTTTTCACTACATGTCAAATCGCGGGTTATTCGAAAAATGATTCTAACATCCATACTGCAAGTTTCTATTCATAGTTTGGTTCTATTGTCCCTAGTGCACCCAAATCGATATACTGTCAAGATTATCCGTTAGCAACCAACCCAGCGTTGCGTTTAATACTTCGTAATATGCAGTTTACCGTTGTCCATGTTTCACTACTTTATATTACACGCGTTTCTTAGTAACATTGACGAATGTCGCATCCATCAGAGATAACGTTCAGCAGATATCCAGCGAAGCAGCAAACACTTACGATCGTTACGGATGAAAAATATTCGCACAAAACGGTATGCATTACTAGAAGCAGTGACAACTCAAGGGCACTGGTCTCAGCGAAGACCAGTTTTAGTTACCGGTATTTTCTGCCATCCACTTTCATTATATGAACTACAAGGATATCGACAACTAGATCACTGCAACAAAGTGTTTACCATGAAACACAAACAGACACCAAAATACGTGTAAATGCAAATGTGGAACCCTCCTTAACTCCATGACTTCTTTTATTTCTTTCTTACGGACTGTGGTGAATGAATGTTAACTAGCTCTGTCCAAAACGAAATTGTAACTTGAATATCAAGTTTCGTACTTGATGATATTGCAAGCAATAAGAAAGCAGTGGCCATCTTGTCTACGGAGATAGAACAGGTTGCAGCAAGAATGGAGGAGAAAGCTATCAGAGCGGTGAAAACTGTTTAATGGGGCCATTTACCTGAAACATATTTAACTGTACTAGATTAGTCGAACTTGACAACTTCTTTCTCCATTGATGCCACAAATTTCGTATCACCAGGTTGTGGGTGAAGTCTGCCAGAACATCAATAGAATTTCTGGCACACTTACCATCTAATCTCAGCCCACAAAGAGCGTTTGAAAAAAAAAACACTAACTCTGAAATACGCGAATGCCAAAATAGTACGCTTTTCTTTCAATCGCTGTTTTCACATATCAGGGCGGATCATCGACTACAACCGTGGAATATGGTTGTAGTTTCCATCCTCCACGGTTTCTATCCAGGAAACGGCACATGCAAGCAAAGTAGCGGACACCGTATCCGTTCATGTCTATCTAGTAACTAACACTGAAAGCCTAAAAGCAAATGCAGCAGATAACGGAATCCACCAGAAACCGTCTCCCCTGTTGCCTACCGTAAGGTCCATAGAGCGGTAGCTCGTGACATGCCTTCTCCTAAAATTTCGAATCGAAGAAGCCTGTTGTAATCGCCTCCAGCGAGTCAAAAGGTTTTGTTTTGGTTCGATCCATTGGACAACTCTACTAGTGACCTCACAAAACCACACAACTTTTCCACTCCGAACTGTCCTTCCCAAAAGATGAAACAATCACTTTCCTGAAATGAAACTCTTTATTCACGGACGTAAAGCAAGGAGTCTAAAGGGGACAGACAGGCTACGTGTTACGAAGCTAAAAATGCTAACAAGGTGTTTCATCGAAACGCTGATGTATGCTCAGTAGTTAACATGTCTGCAACATCAAAAGAACTTCGAAACAACCTGGCGGAACTAAATGCGTTTGAACCCACCGCCGTTGATAGTTCCATAACTAACTTCAGATCTGACCTCTGGAGCTCGTTCTGACACTCTTATTGCTCTCTAGTGGAAACAAACCGAGAAGCAGCCTATACGCTGATGCATACAAACTGTTTGAGACTATTCAATATACTACCGGAAATCAGACAGTTGGCTCGTGACCCTCAATTTAGTCCTTGCTTTTATGGTGAGCTGGCTCACAGCTGACATCAACAACAATAAACTGAGTGTCTCCCGATAACTAGTTTACCAAGCTAACTCCACCAGGGAAGGGATCTTCTCTAATCAGTATCTGGATACCCATAACGGTCGAGTAATCTAAGTCCTGAGATAAATATGATTGGAAATGCGTGGTCACCACACGATTCTAGTTGGGACTAACTATTGTTCGCCCAAGGTAACACGGCCTTACAGAATATCCAACGTTCGCTCATTAAGGGTGGCTACTATACACCCGAGATAAACTGGTCAACAGTATCCCACTCGCACTGTGAAGACTGATTTTTGACTTCCTGTCGTAGTCGCTAAGGCAAATGAGTGGACATAAAATGACAGCCTTCTGGCACCGTTTCGTCCAATTCTTACACTGCTTGACAGTCATCACTAGTGAGAATCACCTAGTAGACAGAGTAACCAGTAGACTACTGTAGTGACTACCAAAAATATCATTTATTATAGTCGCTACACTAAGGAACGATGATTACTTCTATAACAAGAATGGCTACTGTCTCAACCGATCACGCATACCAAACGTAATTATCCTTATCGGTAGCTCAACGAAGGCCAGAGGCAATAGTCTTATCTCAGACGCTAGCTTCCTCGATTCTGCCAAAGATTTCGATAGTGTCCCGTTTCGACCTCTCAAAAACAAACCGGGGGCCTACAGCAATCAGGAGTTTTTCCGATGGAATGCCTCACTTTTTGATGGTAAAACTTCTTGAGTTAAAACTTGATAAGATCTTACATCCAATATTTTGGAAGAAGTACATTCAAGATCGATCTATTGTACGTCGAAGAAACTCCGGACCATATTTCCACAACAGCTCCTCCCTACGTTTTAAAAATCTGGAGTGCTAGTGAACACGGCGCAATGCGAATTGATTTTGACACAAACAACCACCAATCGGACAATTATAATCCCCCTCTAAACGACAAGTGTGTACACCTGTCACTCAGTGGGGACTTGAAAATGCATGATTCATAGTGTAATCAGCACGATAGACATTATGAAAATCGATCTGAAGGATTCAATATCTGGTTGTGTTCTCGCTCACATTTCACCCATCGTTGCGAAATGGCCGCAATACAGGAGAGTTGTAGTTCTTGAGTTGATGAAGCGCAATTACCCCGAGTAAATAACAGAGCGTTTCAAACATCTCAGGAAGATTATATAAAACCGTTACTTGGGTATGCCTATAGTCTTGTAAACCGCTTTTAAGAACTACATACCCGCCGGTGAGCGTGTTTAGCGCACGAGAACCAAACTGGTCACAAGCTTATGGTATACCACGTGCAAGAATCGACTAGATATTACTGACCTATGTCTACTTGAAATTCAGCGATTCTACGATCATCTAATTTATACACAGTTTTAGTGTAGATCTTTTAGAACAGTTCCTCGTTACAGAAGATGATGGCAGTCAACAAGGACATCCAAGCAGCCTTACAAGCTTTGTCCCGAACCTTTCCTCAAACAACAATTCCTGGAGAGCCATCACCAGGTGGACCCCATGCATGCATTTTTGGTTGTTTACGCAACTGATAAGCCCCGGTTGTTACGATATGCTGAGGCAGTTGCTCTGAAACGTTGATGTCCCCCTCTGTGTGTGCAGAAAGACTCCTTTGTTAGTTTATCACTCCCATGGTAACAATGAAAAAGCTTGATTAGCGAACAGATCCACCGTGT
>JTDE01002060.1:42822-66586 GCA_014338405.1 Paragonimus skrjabini miyazakii
CTCAAATGGATAACCATGCTAGAATCGTAGACTCGCGTCTCCGACACACAGCACACATCACCCTCCAGACTTGAAAGAGTACTAGCCAGAGCAGCTTGCTGACCGACTTGTCGGAGAGTGCGGACATTAAAGGCGTCAATGTTTACCAGTTGTCTTGACCTCAGAAAACAATTATCGCCCGAAGGCATATAGAAGGCAGAAGGAATAGGGGGTAAGACAGTAGGAGAAAGTCGTGATCGGTTGTTAATGTCACTGTCGAAAGAACGATAACTTCTGATACTTCCCTGTCGTTTATGCATACGACAAATCAACTGATTTCAGTCTCCAGCCTCGTATGCGCGTAATAATAGCTGAAGTCACTTCTATTCGGCGAACTTGGGAATGCAGGAGAACTGCAGTGTCGCATCATAAACACTGAATATTCCTTTACCAGTGTGTACAACTTAAAACATGATCCAAAATGCGAAATCCCGACCCTGAGCACAACACTAAGAAACAAAAAGGATAAATATGAATTCAAGTATTTATAATATTCAATTCCTCTTGTTCCGTTGCGTCCTGACGACAAGCGAGTAAATGTGAAACAAACTTATCAAACTGATCTCTTAACTTATCAGCCTCTTCAAAAATGCAGCATGTTAGATGCTGAAACGGTACCAACGCAGGGGCTAGAATTAGTGTTATCATGGACACACTAAAACTTACGTAAGCTGACTGCATCACGATCCGTTTTAGACTTTTTGTTACTAATTACACAACAAGAATTTTCTTTCAATTGAATGTTTCGCGAACAGATCACATACCTTCAGTGGAAAAGTTATCAAAATATGAGTGCATACCAATCTTCTAGCTCCTTGATGTGCTCCGAATGATCGGGATTATAAACAAAAATAATACCATGCGAACCTTTGAAACAAGCAGGCCAACAACTTTCATATCTGCATAGATGGATTTGGTGTACTTAATACATAAGTCAACAGAACACAAACTTCCTATTTCCGCTTAAATCCCATAATTCGAGTTCCACTTTACACGGCTTGTTCACAATCGTTGTATTCAGTTCATACTCGATTATACTGGAAAATGATATTTGGAGAATATGTTAAGTTAAAAAAACAAACCGAACCCCACATGTGGGTCTATATTCTTCGGAGACTTGTTCTACTGATTCCGATAAAAAATTGCACAAATAGCTCTTGCCACACTAACCATCTTGATGAAATAGCGCAGAAACATTACCTCAATTGGACCAACCACCAGTAGCTTCAAACGATTCATTATAAATAAACAAAAACATTGTAAAATGTAAAATTTTGTTTGAAGCTGATATCTTGTACAGTAAAACGTTCGAAAAATTGAATTATTTTTACGTCATAAAACCATGACAACGCTTCTGGCAGCAATTTAAAATTCTTACAATTATGGATTCAAATACATCATCTCGCAGTAATTTAAAAAAATCGATTTAACAAACACATTTTAGACACTGAAAATGCCAACTTTTCGAATGAAATTAGTGAATATGAAAAACACCGTGATACGGTTCATTCTGGACCGTCAACAAGTATTTAGAATTGAATGATCATAAATGTCTAACGCAGCTGAAGTACTGGTCGCTAGACCTACAACTGACTGTGATCAGCAAACTGAATATAGCGATTCAGAAAACAACGAAGAGACAGACTCTGATGCCCCTGCTTTACTTGAATCTCCTATTGGTGCCTCAGCTGTTATGCAATTCTTGGAGGATTTGATCTTTCACAGAAAAATGACAGCTACCCAAGTCGTTTTCTTAAAAGACAAGTACCTCAAGCTTTGTAGTTACCTTTCTGAGTAAGTATGCTAAAATGATATGCTCCGTGATGGTGTTCATGAAGCGTTCATTGCGTTTATTGGGGACTCATTTGCATTGAGTCAACACAGTTATAGATGGATTAGTGCCTCACTGGTTGCTGTCTGTTCAACAACCCCTACGACGTACCATAACAACGCAAAGTGTAAGCAAGAATAGTGAAAAAGAATTGCGTAGTTTGTGAAGAAATACATATATGGCTCAGCTCTGGCAGGAAATATGTGCGTATGGAGTACACTAATGAGTTGGTTTATTTACATTGCTCAAAATGCGTATCGTAATCCATTGCATTCAAATATAAGTTAGAATGTGATAGATTACGACACGCATTTTGAATAATGTAAATGAACCCAGCTCATTAATGTACTCCATACGCACTTATTTCGTGCCCGTAGCGGCATAACTGAGCTCGCGCGCCAGAATGTAATTTACTACCCTGACCATGTAGCTTTAGCCAACATCCAATATATAGATAGATGATTCTATTTTAATTGGTTTTGTGATTAATTATTTGGAAGCAAGAAACCACGGCTTTTAGTTTAAAGGAGGCCATATGGCCTGACAACATATGTTATCAGTAATGAAATCGTCAGGTTATTACTGTTTTGTTGCTGTTGATTTGTCGAGTGCTTATCAACTTCTATTTAAAAGACGTCTTCCAAGCTTTTATCCACTACAGAACACAGAAAAAGCATTATTGTCTTCAAATAAAATTAGGATTGTAATGTCCTGTGAAAAGCTTCTGTATTAGTAGCAGCGGTTGGAAGCGGCCGAGACGTTTGCAGACAGTGATATACTATCTTGAAAGATAGCCACCAAAATTTGTCTCACCTAGTTATTCGTAGGATTGGTCGTTATCTTTAGGTTCTACTGTTTCTTCGGCTTAAAACCTCTGCTTGTAATTCCGTTTCAATATATCGTCTGCGTATTGTGCGTATCATTATCACGTATGTCTTACGCCTTCTTGCTACCACAGAAAAACATATCAGATGTCTCCAAGCCCTCTCTTTCAAAATAATACGTCACCCGCCTGACCATTATCTGACACTCATATACTTTCTCGCTGGTTTACTGAGGCAAAAAGCGTGAGGATGCCCGCCTCAATTTGTTTTGTAGAAATCTTTGTTTTTCCGGATCTTCTGTCCTCGGGTAACCTCAGATTCTAAGTATGCATTGGGTAGCCGCTGGTGCTTCATAGGAACATGAACCATTGAATGGTGAGTGTGCTTCATAGTGGTACGTTCTGGATGTCGTTGTCAGCAGTGACGTAATCTAGGCCGTAAGCAACATGTTGTTGTTCAGTATGATAAACTGGGTATTATCCACATTCACTTCCGATGGGGATGAAGAAAACAGCAACAATAACAATAGCCGGAACAGGAGGAACAGGTAGTAATTCTAACATTAATAACATTAACTTGTTGTGAGTAAGCATAAAATAAAAGTACGGCTAATGCAAAGCAACCAGGCATGTTTGGGCGGGGTCATGTGAGAAGAACGCTCACAAGGACAACCAGATCAACAGCGCACACGTAAACACTGGCAGCAACGTTTACGCACATACGTACGCGTCGAAAGTTGGGCGTCCTAAAAGAAATCCACTGACCGTAGTGGCCATCTTTGCGAAAGCCTGTCATCAATACGGTTTTTCCACATCTCAAAAGTGGTGGCTTTAAGGGTTTCTGTCTGAAGAACATTCCAAGCGAAGAAGACTCGGGTGACAAACTGTATTGCTTACAGAATAAACGATTACATGTTATGTTCCGTTTGAACGTATGTTCTCCTAAGTTGGTGGTCTGCGTTAGCGTGGGGAGGTTCTCATTTAGGTGAGCCTTTGTGTCCATGAGCTTAATGGTGAAGAACATGTATCACCTCAGCTATCTGCAAACCAATAGGAAGAGTTTCATTAAATCCAGTTGGTCTGTACAGCAACAGAAATAAAACTATACAAATCTTCTTGTCACGCGTCTGTGCACAAATTAAAACGTGTGTGTCTTTTATAAAGTATGCTGGTGACGCCCTACTTTCATCCACAGCTTAGATACCTGTTTGCAAAGTTTATTCTTCTTGATGCTGAATGTTTGAACATAGATGTGGCTATTTTTAGTGACTTGGTCCTCTTTTCTTTCTTTTCTTCTCGCTTCCTATACAGGGTTCTTTATTTCTTCTTCGTGATTGTCTGACAGTTAAGCATCAGTGTGAACCACTGATGTATTGCTGTCTGAGATGATGATGATGCAGCGCATGCCTATTTGTTTACCTCTAACATAAATCTTACTAGAAAACAAAAGATACGCTCAAAAAGTTTTTCAAAAGATTTCCGAGTATTCTACTGTGTGCTGCCAACCGGGCTTTAGCTTTCCTTTCCAAAGATAGCATATTGGTGTTGAGACAAAAGTTTGCTGGAAGTAGAGTCCCAAGGTCTTTTACTCGAGGAACGACAGTGAACGGTTGCTCACTACTCCGATAGATATTGCCACTCTCCTGCCATATATGTACAATTTTCATCTCGCTAGCATTGAACAGAAGGCTGGTGCAGTGCGTCAAAATTCTGCTGCAGGAAGGCGGAGTCTTTAAAGGACCGTAGACTATACCAAGGTTGAGTCTTGTCCGCATCGTTGAGTGGGAGGAGATTGGCCAACAGCCGATAAGTCCTTTACAAATAGTAGAAGTAACAACGGTCCTAGCATGGATCCTTGTGGGGCACCCATGGGGGCCCAAAAGGCGGCAAACAGCTAGCCGCTGACCCACACACATTACGTTACGCTGAGTCGATTTACATTGCTGGCTGCTGAGACCCGCAGCTCCTGGCTTAGTAAGCAGAACGAGGCTACTCATTCTATCGAAAACCTTGGTAAAGTTTAGAAAAGCAACATCTATTAAGTTGCATTCTTCTGCAACCGTGGTTCCAGAGTTTACTTCTAACAGCAAGTTAGTGGGGGTACGAATAACCCTGTCGGAATCCGTACTGATGACTGATTAGGAGGTTAGTTAGATAAATTCGTGCTCTCAGTTTGTCATCCTGGTTTTTTCATCATTCTGAAGATACATGAAAGCAATGCTACCAAACGGTGGTTATCTGTATCAGTCCTGTCACCTTTTTTGTAAATAGGCTAACTAACACCGTGTTTTCAATGGCTGGGGAGCACCTGAAACCATATGAGTGTTGAACCGGCACAATAAATGAAGTAGCTAGTGTCACAGCAAATTCCGTAAAGAGTTTGGGCGGTAGGTAGTCGAGACATGGTGAAATTTTGGGATTCGGCCTCAGAAACTTTCGCTTTTATATTAAGTTCCGAGAAATCAGGGGAGATTTTGACTATGTTGTTGTGACTCAGACTTGCTGGTTTTCCCGTGGTTTCTGGCTTCTGAGTTTAGGGCTAGAGCGTCGGTGACTTCAGTTAAGACTGTTTGTCGATTTGTGATTTTCAACTAGCCACACTCGTCAAAACAATTTACTTAACACAAGCTATCCACATAAACCTAACTGAAGCTGCTCTCATGCTCCATGAGAGGTGAACTGAACCAATCCTTTTCAATTGGCTTCGAGCTGTTGCATATTCAGCTCCAGTGACTTCTAATGTCTTCAGGTATTCTTTCAATATCTGGAGTTCCCCCAGATGACTTTCCTCCAACCCCAGAAAGCGGCATTCACCGAACATTTGACTCACCCTCCGTCTTTGTTTATAGGACTAGGATTCTTGAAACGTGCATCAAGGACGCAAACCTCATGGTTGTTTACTGTTGGAAGATAATCCAGCCAGCTATCATCCGGCTTCACTGAAAAGAATATCAGATCCAGTGTAAGCATCTAATCACCAAGAAATATTTTAGTCAAACTGGTTTTTTGATACAAACACCTATCTAGCGGTGCATCTGCCATAGTTTATCGTAGACTTTTAAGGAAGTCAAACAAATCTGAAGGTGACAGTCAGTCTGTAGCATAGTTAACTAATCCAGAACGATATGTATGTATTGGCCATCAACAACACAATTCCGGTGTCCTTTTAGCAACAATCTTAGATGTGCTTCCAGAGCCATAGTTAAAAGATCGCAATATCATTGACAAAATGTTGTTAACCTCACTATCAAGAATCAGTCCAGGTTGGTTCTGCCTAACGCTTGCAATATTTATTATTAGATTATTAACTACCTGTCAACCTTTCAGCCGCTGCATATTTTAGTTTGCTCCATTGATCTTGTGATAACTGACGGTAGTGACTGACAAAAAACTTCTTTCGCCTAATCCTCGAACTTGCACGAACTTGGAGGATTAGACAATGTACTAAGAATATCAGCTAGTTCTCTGACATTCGGAGCACTGTTCGCCGAAACTGCAGCCGACTGGCGCAAGGTGCGAGGTGGACAGACAATGACGTGGCGTAGAGAAATGGAGTCGTTCAGGAATGGGTTAATCATTGTAGGTCGGGTTCGTCTCCAGGGCTAGGAAACTCACAACTCACGGAGTCGGTACCTGGAAAAGTTAGATAGGGTGACGGCTAACTAAAGTCAGCAGGGTGATTGTTGTTGTTGTGTTGTCGAATTGTTGGCTATGAATTTAATTTAATGACACGGGACAGTGAAATCCGTAAGGAAGCTCTCTTGCTAATAACGTCTTACTTTCACTTACAGCTTGGTTGTTTGTTTGCAAGGTGTAGGCGCCTTGATGTTGTATGTTTGAATATATAGACGTAGTTATTTTTAGTGATTAGGTCTTCTCTCCTTTCCTTTCTTTTCCTCTCTCTTCCCATACAGGGTTTATTTTCTTCTTCTTCGTGATTATGTGGCGGTTAGGCATCAGTATGAACCACTGATGTATTGCTGTCTATAATAATGACGTTATACAAGTTTTTACCATCAAAACTTCAAGATATTCACCATGGTGTAATAAATAGAGAAGGTAACCCATCAATTCATTCTGCACATTCTACCTTACTGAAAAAATTTCATAGATGCAAAAAAGAAAAATCATGATAATTCGATAAAACTATGATCGCATTTCTCACCTGAACGGAAAATTACACATAAACAACGGAAGTACTACTACTACCGATTATAAGGGTCCTTCCTGAACTAGGGTACTCTAGTGGGTGCTACTATCTTGGCGGTTCTGAATAATGAGGAATACGGTTAGGTAAAATCCACAAAACAAAACGCCGATCATTCAACATTTGACTGTGGCCGTCAGCCAGTACGGTCTATAAAGGTTTGTTTCCTTTCAAAATCTGGATATAATTTTGGATGTATCCACCAAGTTTAATATTGCTCAGAATTTGACCTCATAGTCGTGTGTACTATGTTCCTGAGCTGTGCAAGCCTCAGCATCAGATGAATCAGACTCTTGAGTCATTGACCCCGTCTAGGACACCCAAAGAAACATCATTTTCTCGTGTCTCTCGATTCGGGCTTTTACGTCAGATATTGGGACTAAAGTCCTTCAAGACAACACCCTTTACTGACACAAACGACCAAGAATTATAAGAAGTTACGTTTTCCTGATGTCCGTCTTATTCTGACTTTACTTTATTTCTTGTTTTATTTTGACAACCATTTTCTTTGTAATAATTGCTTTTTACAAACAAAACATCCAGTAAACATTGGTGCTTCCGATGTCCATTTACTCTGACAAGTTTTTCAGTAGGCTTCTTCGGCTAATACTTACTCAAGTCTGAAGCTGAACATGTGTTGCAACCTGGAAGCACATATTTAGAATTGTATTAGTGGTATTCACTTGAACCCATCTCTACTTAGCTGTTCCTATTGGCGTGACTCGTCCAGGACCTCTGGCAACATCAAACCACACTCGTGGTTGTGCTAGCCTTTGAGTCTATGTTAGTGAGCCAATACTTGGAAACGACAATTCTTTTACAGCCAGCTGGTCGCGCCGATCTAATAAATAAGTTGGACGTTTTGAGGAACGTTTAATCCGATTCGACCTGACCATATAGATGACGGCAGTAGAGTGGTCAGTTAATGCGTTGTATATTGCACTCTGATGGGAGCGGAAGTGACCCGGTTGCTTAAGCTGTTGCGGCACAACAAGACTGTTAAAAAATGTCATTCCGATGGTCAGTTTGACGATTACAAAGAAAAAAGTCCACATCGGAACTGACAAACTGTTCAGACAGTTTGGCCTTCTGTTTGATCACTTTTCGTCATCGGCTCGTTTTCAGAAGGGACACGGGATGAATCCAGCAAGCTTGGCGTGGATTTTCCTCACATTTACAAGTTGATCGATGAAGATCATGCCGATAGTATCATTTTGATTTTCTCCTCTGTCGGCTGTGTCAAAAAGTGTATGTCCTAGCTGGTCTGTAGTCAATGCGCCACTTAGCTCCAAAGTACATAGTTACGCTTCAAGAATGGAGGATTCCCAATTTCGTGTTTAGTTCTGAAGCCTTGTATCACTGTCACCGAGTACTTTACGAGTTGCTTTGTTTAGATTTATACTAAGAACTTGCATTATCACAGTTTAAAGACCCGTATTTTGCAGAGGAGTAAACAGATACAGTTTAGCCCAGTTTACTTACTCGGACTTTGCAACCACAGTATTTCAAGGCTGAATACAGAATCAGGTAAACTTTTGAAGTTCTAATCGTTGCGTTGCTGTCTATAGATGTTCATCTACCTTCCAGAGAGTTTTAGTTAAATATAAGCAACTGAGTATTGTGCCATAGAACTGCCTCTCGTTCACGCAGGCTTTAAATTGCTGTGTGAAAAGTATCAAAGATTAGTAAGAAGTGACTTGTTGCCTGATCTATCAGAGCATCATCGATACCACCGGCAACGGTTTTGAAAATAAACAGTTTGTTTCATACCGTAACGTCACAGGAGTGCTACAGGTCTATTGTTAAGTCATCATTGGTCTTTTCCAAAAGCAGTTTATTGCAATCCAGTTTTCAACCACCTATACCATAGCTAGTGTATGTACCTCTCTCCTGCATAGGGAGCGTCCACGGTGACCTTAGGAGGTAGGTAACCCACAGGACACATTCGTAATTTTGCGGAAATGTATTATGTATTTTATCCAGTTATATTAAGTTGCTTTCAAAAATCAGCTATTCAACTTCCTTTTCTTTACTTAACTCGCACTTCTAGAACGAGAGAAAACGAATTTAACCTTGTGCATCAAGCAAAACTGTTCACAACAGAAGTAGAACATCTCAACGAAGTACTTGCAAAAGCTGATAATTATCCGGACAACTTCAACACCCAAGCAGACATTTTACGTGAGCAACTTCTGACGGCTGAAAACCAACTGCTTTGCTGTGAAGAACGATGCGATGAACTATCCTACATACTGGAAAGCTTACGAGATGAACAAAAAATGCTCCAACGAGATTACGGCAGAATGCCAAAAGAGGAGGTAATTTCAAGCTCCTTAATTTAAGCGAGATACATTCACAAAATTCTGGTCTCTGGCTGAATTCGAACGACAGGAACAGCATTCTCGAACACGGCAAGCATTCTAAAATCTGTAAACTTTCTGAGCCATCAGCGTAGCTTCGTAATTTCGCTGGTAGAGTACTTGTGACGTTTGGGCATGCTCATTCGGTCGGTAGTCCGAATCCAGTCAAAGTTCAGACTCTTCGCAGCCTGGCCTCATCTAAATTATGAGATCTGCAACATTCCTTATGTCTTTTCATATCTTTTCAGTAGTGTACCTTTGTGGATAGCCTGAAGTTCAAATTACTTGACATTGAATTGGATTGAACGTCATAGAACATGGTTCATCATTCAGTCTTTGCTTGGTCTCAGTAACTTTCTGGGTATAGATTTGTTCTCATACTACAAACTTTTCCCATAACATTTTGAAAATCATTGTGAAACTTCTAAATTACTTACTGTTGTACGTTTCAGGAAACGGAAAAATTACGGCGACAGCTAGAGCGATCGTGTGAAGAAATTCGGTCGGAAACTAGTAAACGCTGTGGTGAAGGTCGACAATTAGCACAATCACTCAAAGATGCACATCAGGCGATACAGGAAGAAGAAAAGCTGGTTACAATAACACATGTTCAGTTAGAAACATTAAGGGTTAGTTTTCTCATCAACATTGTCTCATTTTACATTGGTCTACAATTTAATCGCAATGTTATCTGCAACTTAATTATTTTAACCGGATAAGCTCATTGTTATTAGTGCATGGTCTGAAAGATGCTGGTTTATCTTAATGAAATCCGATTGGGAATCACACTACATCACACTAAGTTCTACCAGGGCAGAGGAACAATCTGCGTGACATATTTCTTGTCGACTCATATATCATTTCATCCAAGGAGTCCGTAACTTACACATTCACAATTGGCTATCCAATCACCCAATTGCTTTGTATGAAACTCACTAAATTACCCGAAGTTTAGACCGCTGCAATGGAGTTGTCGAGAACATTCAAGACTGGTATATGCTTTTTTCCCCGTTAAGCATCAAAATAATACTGCTCATAAGTAGTCCAGCGATAAAATCATAATATATAATCAAAAAATATGCACTATTGATGAGCTCTAGTAAGAGCCAAGCTCGAGTCTATTGCTTCATTTCGAAAGAGGCTGATTGAAAAGTCTGTCTGAATACAACAACTGCGATTACTATTATTTTCTTCGTCACTACACTTTAGGATTTGTTAATGACTGCATGCTGTTCTATACTTTAACGTAACCTTTTGAGATAGAGAACCTCGACTTTGAAGCGATTCATGAACTTTCTGGGCCGATACAACTGCATCGCACACACTTTTTGCAGTGCCTAATCTGGCTTGAACGCATGCAGTAAGTTTCCTGAAAAACCACTTCAGAACAAATGTTATTCTCGTCTCCCACATCTGTTCTGATTCCTACCTATTCATATAACAAGATCCACACATGTCTCTTTCTGCTTGCAAATAATCATGGTCTGTCACCTGACTGAAAGTTACGCTGATGCAGAACCCGTTTCTCTAGAGTAGTTGACTGTATGACAATGCGAGCTTTGTTTGCGCATCAATGCTTGTAGTTTTAAGTTTTGCATGCCCATTAATGTCACTCGATGCAAAGGATTGGACTGTGACATCAGTGGTCAAAGATTTGAAAACAGGTCACGTCTTCCACTCTTATTGGTCGAGTTACCCAGCAGTAAAACAACCCAGTCCGCACAGTCTTTTTGTATACACACCCTATTAGCTTGCCAAAGATATCCTAGCTAATTGCACGTATTTGCGCTGACTAAAAGTATCTACGTATAACTTAACCTGAGAGAAGTATTGGTAGTCGCTGAGAATGGGTATACGTTTGCAGGCCTTTCAAAATGTTTCACCCGTAGAGTTCGCTACCCTTCAGTTGGTACATGGCGTTGTTGTCTATCTCAAAATTACTGGTATACATCTTCAAGTAAAAAGCACTGATTAGTCGTATTAATGTCTTTTCGTGTCCTCAAGTTTTGAACGTTCGTTTCCTGTGCTATAATGGTTTACCACCATTTCTTCCTTCAGCTCTCCTGGTAGGTCAGATGGTTTAGTTAAAATTTTCGTTCTGTACAAGTGGCATGTTTATATTTTACTGATAAATACTTCCCACCTTTGAACTTGCAGGAAGAAGTCAGTGAAGCTAGCCTACTGCCGTTGCAATACACCAAGGAAGCTGACAAGTTACGCAAACAAAAGGAGTAGGTTGAAACGAATTTTTGTTTTTCTGACCTTCGCAATTGTTTGTTATGCTTAGATGGGCATTGAAATGCTTACAGATCGCCTTTGCAGGCTGAACACTACAAACACTGGGAACAAGGTTTGCATTAACACGTGCCAAGATGTAAAAAAATTCACAGAGTAACAGATTATGCACTGGAATCATGTAAAAGCTGCTTGCTCATCTTGACTCTTCTGGATTACAGCAGATCCTTAACGTAAGATGGAAAGCAAATGTAGAAGAGACACCGACCCAAGAAAAGATCGAATTTCGCAACGCTTATTTGGAGCAAAGCTCATTCTGTTTACTGTCTTTTGGAAGAGAGAGCACACTAGTTAGACTGGTTGTTACGGTGTTGTGTAATCATCAACATCATAGATAGCAATACATCAGTGGTTAATACTGATGCTTAACGGCCACACAATCACGAACAAGAAGAAAAAATGAACCCTGTATAGGAAGAAAGAAGAAAAAATGGAAAAGGGAAGGGATCTAACCACTAAAAATTACCTACGTCTACATTCAAACGTTCAGCATCGAGGCGCCTACACGGTGCAAACAAACAACCGAGCTGCATGTGAAAATAAGGGGTCATCAGAAAGACAGCTTCCTTACGGCTTTCACAGCCCCACATCATCAAGTGCACTCACTTCACAGACAACTCGGACAAACAACGACAACATTCACACCACTGAGCTCGATTAGCCTCCATCTCACCTAACATCCGAAGCCACTGACTCTGTGAGTCGTGAGGGCTCCAGCCCGGCAGACGAACCCGATCTACAGCAGCTAACCCCTTTGTGAACGATTTCATGTCTCTACGTCACATCATCATCTGTCCACCTCGCACCTTGCGTCAATCGGTCACAGCGTTGGCAAACAATGCTCGGTGTGGCAAACGACTAGCTGGCATCCTTAGTACATGACCTAACCATATATGTCTGTGCAAATGTAGTGACTGAACGAAAGAACTCGTTTGGCCATCAGTGTCAAACACCCGTATCCTAACCTCCTCGTTACTCACTCGTTGGTGCCACCCGGTATGAGCGATTGGACGCAGACATGGGTGGTCAGATACCTGAAGACGGTTCAGGTCTTCTAACCTGAGCGACCATGTTTCGCTGTCGTAACGTAATACAGCCCTCACTGTTGTCTGATATACGCGGCCGTTAATCTCCGGAGAGATATCTCTGTCGCCATAGGTGCCTCAGATTTTGTAGATAAAAAAATATTTCAGATCTTCTATTGTCAACTTATTAATTGCCGCAAGTAAATATCTTTTTTTGACATAATATATAATATTACCGTTTGCCACCCCTTGGTGTATACACATAAAGCAATTAACTTGTTACTAGCAACTAGTTTCGTGACCAATTTAAGGTAGAACCAAGGATGGACGATGAAATTTACTACTCACCATTTGATCAGCTATCCATTGAGATAGTCAGTATCGTTAATACACAAACTATAAATCTTTGTTTTATCGATTTCAGGGAGGCCGAGCAACTTCGCGATGAATCAGTTCTGGAAGCTGATCAACTAAAGGTTGAAATGGAAAACTTAGAGGCTTGTCGTGCTCAGTTAGATATGGAAAGTGCCAAATTGGGAGCGTAAGTGAATGAATATTGTGTATGCTTATTGGAGTATCGTATATCTTTGAAGTTCGCCAAAGTTTCCTCGTGTTCGTTAGTTTACTTCCAATTTCTAGATTTATACAGCGTCTACATTAAAATTCGTAAAGCATCCGTTTTCTCAAAACCTTTCAAGATTTCATGCGTTGTGAATTACCGATCGTAAACGCATCGTCATTGTTTCAAGACAACACAAGTCAATTAAAATAGATCTGTTGCACCCGAAGGATGATTCATCGTTTATACATGGCAATGTAAATAATTTGGACGCTCTCTATTCCTCCCAAATACCGCTCACTGAACAGTAGCAGCAACAACAGCGGGAAGGTAACTGTTAGAAGTTTTGCTCTGGTGACGGTTAACTACTTACTTTGTGTACCAGACTGTTCGACTCGGTAATTGTATGTTGCGTGTTGCCATTCACCAAAGAGTTCATGATATACATCGTTTTCGAATAAACACCATTGTCACGGTTAGACCTGACGAGAAGCTTTTTAGGTGTAAGTGACTTAGCTCGTCTCGCTTTTTTGTCAACCTTCGGTAACTCGTCTTTTTGAATTTTCTGTGCAGCTTTTTCAAAATTGTAATGTGTAGATTGGTTGGTGGCGCCAGGTGGATGCATACGTACACAATAAAATAGAACGCAGTAACCATCAACTTTGGGGAGATACAGACGTAGTTGTCTTGATAATTTGGTATGGCTGGACAATACCCTTTAGCATCCGTGTCATCATCAGGAAATAAGCATCACAGTTACCATTTTCTGTCGTAGATATTTCATACATTTTACCTAAACTATGGTACATGCTGAAAGTATGTTCACGATATTTTTTTATGTGGATGTTTGATGTCATGTGTCACGTACCACGTAACCAACATATAAGATGGGATCCAAAATGTTTGCTGCAAACTCACTTCCTGACCTTTTGCGGTTCTACGGTCTTTATTTTGAAGGATGCGTCATGGATCAGCTAACAGACTCGTGCGTATCAACTGGCAATCAAATTAAGGCTTTTATCTCCACTCTACGAAGTTATCCGTTAATATGATTTACTCCAGAAGGTCTAGAGGTTTCATCTCAAGGTGTGAATAGTATAGACTACCGTTAAACATTCGCATGTCCATGTCTTCATCCAGTGGATGCATTAACTTTGGCTGTTAGGTTATCTAGTTTGAATATCTATCACAGGGAGTACTCTTTGCTGATACTGACTGGAGTAGACTGCGAGGTAGGTAGTTCATGACTACGTTTTGAGCTAGGTTTACAATTTTCACGTTACCACCTGTCACACAGTGTCACGTGAATTAAGTAATTTCGACCTGCTCAAGCTTAACCAGAAGCAGTGGCAACAACAGAGCCCAACCCCCAACTGTCAGTTCCTCCCTACAGACTAACGTCTACCAAGCACGAGGTCCCGTTGTCTAGATTATCGATCACTATTAGCAATTAGCAAGATCCTGATAATCGATATTACTGGCACGGATATAGTCTCGGACCAAAGTGTCCACGAAGTAGAGGTCATTGATTAGTCTAGATGTTGACTAAATATTCACTTTCGATCATTGAAATTCCTCAGTGAAAACCTGCTTACTATCATTCGATTGTTTGTACTTGAGATTCATTTGCCTTGATCTTGATGGCCAGAGTTGACAGACAGTGATTCTATCAACGAAGTAACATCTTTCCACTCATTTTCCAGTAAACTTTTGTTACTTTTATTTGCTTCATGCTGGTTAGGCATTAGCATCTATTACTGTTAGACGTTTCGATGTCAACAATGACGATTGTTCGCCGCTTATCCATTTTGGTAAGGTAGACATTCGATGAGTGGACACAGTGATTTCATGAAACACACAATGGCGACGCTGTGGAAAAAACTGGGTTATAACGACGGTAACGAGATACATATAAAATATAATAGAATGTAAGTAAAAATGTTAACCGGTGACCGAACGTCATTGTGAGTTGCTCATTAGTTCATGCTTTTGCAAGTGATGTGTGAAGTACTGGATTTTCAGATGCCCTTTACGTCAAGTTCGTGTAAAAATAACTCAACCTACTCATATATACACATGTGATATATCACACTTCATAGTGTTCACATAAACGTCTGGTCACAATTCAGTTGTATCCTCCCCTGTACAATAAGGAATCCACTACGTTGCATCTTTATTATGTAGCTGGCCTTTAATTTTCAACGTATTTGACCAGGACGACTAGACACTTCCATACAGTTGCGGTTTCAGAAGCAGCACACAAAGTGAGCAAGTGCAATTTTTCTTCTGAGCTATCGTTGCTTCTTGTGCCGATGGAAAAACAGAAAAGGATCATCCTAATATTTCATCGTTGTACTTTAATAGCGTCTTAATAGACGTTCATTTTTCCTGTACCGAAACTGATAACATCGTTCACAAACCAACAGGTCGCAGTCGTTGTACCATGAACCGAACTGCACGGGTTATATTCAACACGAGTTCAGTCATACATCGTTCAAGTGTATGCCTTTGATGCGATATTCCGGGCTGATCCATAATCAGAGTGTAGTGTTAGCTGAGGCGAATTGGCGGCTCGAACAGACGCAGCTTCAGACCAGTCAGCAGAGTCAGGTATATGCGCTAATAATCGCGATATTGCGATCAGATGGTAAGATACAGTGATGGACTACGACGACTGCCACCGCTCAACTAATTAGCATATGTGGAAAGGCTAAATATACTGGGCAAAATTGAACAGTACAGATTAGAGGCAACTACTGCACTATCATCATCAAACATCGTGGTGTGTCAGTGGTTCTTGCTGAGACTTAGCGCTCATAAACCATAAAAACCAACTCCTAGTGAAGGGAAAAGCAGGATCTGCTACTAAGCAAGTCAACGTATACTTATACATTCAGCAACAATAGATGAAAGTATATATTATAAATACAGCTCCGTTTTGCACTATCATATGATTTTGATCGGAGCCCCATCCTGGTTTCACTTTCAGGAAGGGCTACATAATCCTCGTAGGACTTAATGGACAGCTGTCCTAATAACATCTAACAAGGTAGATGAAAGGAGGCAACCTGCAAGCAAATACATGTAAGATGGAGACCTCCTATCGCTGCACAGCTACATTAAGAGAGATGAATTGCGCATAGCTGCGCCCACTACACAAGCAACCTGAAGCGATTTACAAGGGCAAGAGATATTGTGCTCAGTCATGTTAGTGCTAAAGCTGAATGAAAATTCCAATGAAATGCAGACAAAATGACGGTTCTGGTTGCATGTCATTCTGGTTTACAGAAAATAAACGATTGTCAAAATCTTTGATGACTTCTGGAGTGACCGTCTCATTAAGATCACGACATGTATACCGGCAACACACTTGACTGGAACTTCGACGTCATCACAGAAGATAGAAATACAGTAATGCATCACTTGAGAACGTTTGGATTTTCTAGTGAATTTATACCGGAAAAAAACACCGGACTCACCATCGAACATGGTGGTTCACGTCTTCTAACCTGAAAAGTCAAGCTTCGTTGTCATTAAGTAATAAAGCCCTCATTGTTGCCTTATCTACGCAATCCTTAAGCCTTACAGAGATAACGGTCTACCACCAAATGGTGATCTAGTTTGATGCATACAGCCTGAGTCTTAGCTTTACACGCTTTACATTTCCATTCTCGCCGCTGAGGCAGCTTCCCATCTACCAACAATCTTCACAGCTTTGTTGACCAACATCAAATCTACGAATTAACAACAGTCTTGCAGAAACACCTTCCACTTGAGATTGTGATGCAAATTCCAAAGCATTGAGCAAATTGCGAAATAGTTTCTAGCATTGTCTGTGTTGTTTGGAAATTGTCAAATAGCAACACCTTATCGTCAGTGTAATCAAAATCAATCTTCCATTAGGCAGGAAGTCCACGCCGACATCTTAAAAATGCTGTAGACAATCCTCCCTTATTTCGTCTACGACAGAATTAAACGAAATGGTTAAAGTGGACAGCCTTGACGTACGCCGCTCCCGATGCTGAAACTGTCGGACAGTTCACCGTAAACCCTAACCTGAGCTGAGGTGTGGGAGTACAGCGCCGACGGCATGTTCACATACTTGGTCAGTACACTCCTGCCTTTAAGCGACTCTAAAAGTGCAGATCGGTCCATCAAACCGAATGCATCTTTGTAGTCAATAAATACAGCAATTGTTGGTCGGCGGTACACATGACGCTACTCCACAGTTTGACAGAGAGTAAAAGTGTGATCCATACATCCCCGCTCAGGGCGAAATCCCACCCGCTCTTCTTCCCTAATGCTGGCCTGTCGATCTGCACTGAGTCGACGAAACACAATGAATGCCAGAATTCTAGTAACAACGGAGATCAAACTAGTTCTTCTATGGTTTTCGCAAGAGCCCCTGATACCTTTATTACATATGGGGACTATTGTCGAATGACTCAGCACGGAGGGATGGTCTCCGTCGTCCACACAAGTTGAAACAGCTAGGTCGAAGCCTCTACTAACGCCTCCCCACCTTCTTTGATAAGTGCCGGCAGGAGACCATCTGGGCCAGCAGCCCTGTTACATTTGAGAACCGAAATGCATTTGCGGACCTCATCCGTAGTGGGTGGTGCTAAATTCTACTGACCATCTACTACACCGCAATTTTGTGGCGGCAACGTAGCAGAAATAGGAGGCGAGCTAAATTAAACCTTAGAGTGTTTCGCTCAACGCTATAACCTTCTGGAATTAGTATAGATGATTGTACCATCTGTGTCGTCGATAGCTTTAGTGACAAACGGTCGTCTGGGACCAGTGGCACAGATAACTTCGAAGAGTCTGCAGGTGTCCTGTGAAACAAAAGCGGTTTCCAGTTTCTTAACTTTTCCCATCAGCCAAGCTTCACGGTCGGCGATCAGGTTGTGTTTCAGCTCCCTATGTATATCTCTTTTAAAAGTGTGATATGAACTGCTAGGAGGAATGTTACACCTGATATTTAACAACTCCGGGAATTTTTCTGAGATCCATTGTTTGTTTAACCCATGAACCACTACGCCAAATGCTACAGTACCTGCTTTATGAATGGCTTATGAGATCTCGTTCTAGTAGATGTTAGGGTCTCGGAAGTGCGAGCTGCTAAGCCTGCTTTTTACGCTGGTTTGGTACTTATGCTTTACTGACGACATAGCCAGTTCTCCAAAAAGCAGCGGCTGCTGTCAGTGGACTCGTTGCCCGGCAAAATAGGAACGGAACGGTAATATGCCAACACATGATCTGAGTTCAATTATGTACTCCAGTGAACTCTCCGGAAATTGACACTTCACGTTTTCACACACTCTTTGGGCCCACTGTACTACAGCCATGCCTATAGGCGTAACACAAACTGTCAAGGAAGATGTGTATGAGAGCCCAGCAATAGAAGGGAAGTAGTTGGCCTTTTTAAATTTTACATTCCGAATGATCTCGTTGTAACCATTCTTAGGTGTGCTTGTGATTGCCGAGACGTAGGTTAGGTCAGTTATACCTTTTTCTAGTATGTATCAATCAGCGATCGCCGTCAGTTGGCGAATAACTCGTTCCCTCTTTCCGAAACCCAGGCCATGATAGCCATCTACTTATTCCTTTCGTCAACTTTGTTGGTGCATCAAACGATGAAGGTTTTGTTCGGTTTTCAATCTAAATTTAACCTTCCGAATTTTTCTAATTTGAATGTTAAGTGCAGCAATATGTATTCTTGTGCTGAATAATTTCTTGCCCCATATATTCAATGTGTTCTTTACCAGATCAAACCATACCATTACAGTCTGCCTGATATTTTCCCGACAGACAAGGTTTTTAATTTCATACTAGCTTACAAACTGGCTGGCCAACGTTGGCTGGCATGACATAAAAACCTCCACTCACGCTGGATACGTAATGTGGTGCAACACAATCCACTTGCGTTGAGTGCTATGCACAGGTGTCTTTTGGTTCGGTCAGTATGATCGTCCAATTCGAAACAGATGCCGTCAACCCTGTACACTTATTGTGATTATATGCCAGGTTAGGGTTTACGGTGAGCCTTCTGACAGTTTCAAAACCAGGAGGGCGTTCGTCAAGGCTGTCCCCTTTCACCATTTCTGTTCAATTTCCTCATGGACGGAATAATGGAGGATTGTATACGGCAGTCACAAGATGCCGGTGTGAACCTCCTACCTGGTGGAACGCTGACTGATCATGATTATGTTGAGGATAAGGTGTTGCTGTATGACAACTTTCAAGCGGCACAAACAACTCTAAACGCGATTTCACGTTTTGCTAAGTACGTCGGAATGTGCTTCGCAGCTTCCAAGTGCAAAATGATTCTGCAAGATTGCTGTGACTACGAAGATTTAGTGTTACATAATGAAGTCATGGAGGTTGTTGTCCGGTTTGTATATTTGAGAAGCTGCATCAGCGGCGGCGGCGGCGGTGTCAAGAGTGAAATAGAGGTGCGCAATTATAAGGCTATGGCGGTGTTTCCAAATCTGAGGCACCTATGGCGACAGAGATATCTCTCTGGAGATTAGCGGCCGCATACATCAAACAACAGTGAGGGCTGTATTACTTTACGACAGGGAACCATGGTCGCTCAGGGTAAAAGACGTGAACCGTCTTCAGATATTTGACCACCGATGTCTGCGTCCAGTCGCTCATATCGGGTGGCACCAACGAGTGAGCAACGAGGAGGTTAGGATACGGGTGTTTGACACTGATGGCCAAACGAGTTCTTTCGTTCAGTCACTACACTTGCACAGACATAGATGGTTAGGTCATGTACTAAGGAGGCCAGCTAGTCGTTTGCCAAACCAAACACTGTTTGCCAACGCTGTGACCGATTGACGCAAGGTGCGAGGTGGACAGATGATGACGTGACGTAGAGAAATGGAGTCGTTCACGGAGGTGTTGGTCATTGTAGATCGGGTTCGTTTCCCGGGCTGGAGCCTTCACGACTCACAGAGTCGGTGGCTTCGGATGTTAGGTGAGATGGAGGCTAATCGAGCTCAGTGGTGTGAATGTTGTCGTTGTTTAGCCGAGTTGTCTGTGAAGTGAGTGCACTTGATGATGTGGGGCTGTGAAAGTCGTAAGGAAGCCGTTTTGGTGATGACCCCTTATTTTCATTCGCAAGTCGGTTGTTTGTTTGCAATGTGTAGGCGCCTCGATGCTGAATGTTTGAATGTAGACGTAGCTTTTTTTACTACTTAGGTCCCCCCCTTTCCATTTTTTTTTCTCTCTTCCTACACAAGGTTTGCTTGTTCTTCTTCCCAGTGGTTGCATAACAGTTAAGCATAAGTCTGAACCACTGCTGTATTGCTGTCTATGATGATGATGATGATGATGATGATTACATTCCACGCAGTGCCAAAGACGGAACTAGTTCTGTTTCATTTATGTTCATGTGCTGGTTCTTACGTAGGACCGAAGCATATTTCATGTCGTGAGTAATGTTAGCCCTTGTCAGTTCTCGCGCCGAGACATACAAACTAACCATGGCATCTGAACGAGATATGAACAGTCAACGAAGGCCATAAATAACAAAAAATAGTCACCTATACAACCTCTGAAGTTACTGAACCAAGAATGCAAAAACGGAAAATAAAAGTGCCCATATATTGCCGTTACATATATACTGAACCAAACCTAGTGAGCTGATATTTGAAAGGTTTTTTTATTCCTCTGAATTCTCGGGTAAAAGTGATCATAACAGTGTTCCTAATGAAGGTACTACTCAAAGTTAAGCGCTTTCGCATTTCTCGCACCGTCCTCAGACTAAATAGTATTATCCGTAATAGCATTTGGATGAGACCTCAAGTTCCATCTTTCACAAATCCATCTTTTCCTGATCTTCTTTCGGACATACACTCTTCTGCACAATTGTCTACGTACGTATGGAAGGAATTGATAAACAATTTCAAAACTCAGCACCATGGTCCCTCTATTGCGAGTAAATTAGCATAGCTCTTACGCACAAAAAGGAGTGACTGCGCAATGAATGTTTTTAAATGAAACACGGTTCCAAATCCAAGGAGTTAATGTAAGGTAATGCTCATGCGAAAAAAACAAGTAGTTTACGTTCATATCGAAGGGAGTTAATAGTTGCTGTTTTAGGATACCACGCATTAAGAGTTTGCGTTTTATAAAGCATTTAGTAAGACCCAAAAATGCCAATTTAAAGAAAATCATGTCAATCAAAAACTACTTTGGGTTTGCAGCATGTCATGCCCTTTTCTGCTGCAGATATTTATATGTATCATTTTGTTTTCTAAATGATTATCACGTATGACAGACTTGAAAGTTCTTACGATGTGATACAAAGTAAGTCCAGAGAAAACGTTGAATGACTAACTAATGTAGACTGAACATCACCCACAATTGATCGCAGCTGTCGCATTCCCATAGACTTTCCAGTCGGCCCCTTTCGAAAAGAAGCACTAGACTCGAGTTTTGCTCTCATTAGAGCTCGTCAGTAATGCATATCATCGCCACTGCCTCATGAACTGAATGTCCGTGGTTCAAGTCCCGGCAGTGGCGATGATATGCACTACTGACGAGCTCTAATGAGAGCGAAACTCGAGTCTAGTGCTTCTTTTCGAAAGGGGCCGACTGGAAAGTCTATGGGGATGCGACAGCTGCGATCAATTGTGGGTGATGCTCAACTTGAAAATTAACCAAATCCCCGACTACTCATCAGTAATCTAAAATATCGCCTAGCAGGTTTAATGAGATCGGAGATCTCGACCTGTCTAGGAAGTCCTAATCGCGGGGTTATCGATTGGAGTTAACAGACAGTAACTGTGTCTCCATTTCGAGACGATCGGGCAACCTGATCATTACTCACAAGCGAAAGTGGTTGAGCGTTCACATATGATAATTCGGTCGTGCCTAACGTGAGGTCAATGGCGCAGTGGTAAACACGGTTGCCTCATGAACAACATGTCCGTGGTTCAAGTCCCGGCAGTGGCGATGATATGCACTACTGACGAGCTCTAATGAGAGCGAAACTCGAGTCTAGTGCTTCTTTTCGAAAGGGGTCGACTGGAAAGTCTATAGAAATGCGAAAGCTGCGATCAATTGTGGGTGATGTTCAATCTATATGAAAATCAAAGTCCCCTACTACTCATCAGTAGACTAACTAACGGTTGATCTTTCTTTCGACTCACTTATCATTTGCCCTTTCCAAAAATAGCAGATTACTGATGTTAATTGCACCAAGTGTGCATATAAATGTCTAGGTGATTGTTCAACATTGATGAAGTGTGTATATTCCCTCAGCAAATCAGGGAAATTGTGAGATATACCAGTGGGAGAACTGTTGGCGTATTGATTACAAACGTTCAAATGAAATACAGTCAATAATGAATTAGCCCGAAACAAATAGTCGCGTCATAGTACTGCACTATTTCATAGTCCAACTAAGTTCACATGATCACTCATGCAGTTTTTTAAATAATGTGAAAACGTCACCTGGTGTGATGAAGCTTATTAATCACAAGTGAAAACTGCAAATATATTTACCAATGGCTAATAACCCCACCATAACTAGTAATACTAATATTCTAACTTTTTTGTTATTACAACTTGAAATTAACCAAATCCCCGACTACTAATCATCATTGCTAACGTCTGACACATCTGATGTATACTTTCTATTTCATTTAGACAATCAGCAAAAAAGAACATTAAAATCTATGATACCCAAACACAATACGACGCTATATCCACCCAGTTGGATATTGCACAACAAAAAGATGCGGAGTATGCACTGGAAAAGTAAGTCATCTTTCTGATTAAACAGGGTTAAGTTTTTGTTCTGTAGGACATCAGAAAGTTCAGACTAGCTATTATTGAGCTTAATTCCGGATTCATTTGTGAACGCTATTCTAACTTTGAACATTTCGTATCATCTTCATAACGTGAGAAATAGATGTTGCAACATGTATTTATTTCTTGTACTCTAATCAGTTGCAAACCTAAAATAAGCAGATTGTATACGACAGGCGCATAGTGACTAACAGTGAGTAGACAAGCAACCTGGTATGTCATCTCAGCTTCAGATCATGGGTGGTTAGTTACACTCAACACCGGCGGTCATTTTTCTAGAGTGATTAGATTGCAGGTCGTAGTTGATGCTGTGAACTCTGTGTTGCACAGACTACATGCTGATGATATATGGACTTTTTGCGAGGTAGACTATGTCGATCTGTTTTCAACCTGATTAATACTAGCTAGCTAGCTCACGAACCTGAATCCAACGGCAGTCTAGCCTGTTTAGACTAATCTATGGATAGGCTTATGGGTAGTTTACCACTGTACCTAATCTGTCGTAAAGCAGCAGTATGCGGTCAATATCTAGAATTCTCGGGTTTTGCTCTGGTTACACACAAACTAGGTTAATCAAAACTACGTTTCATTGAGCCAGGTGTAGCTGCACTTCTGACAAGCTATACGCATAGTATCGGACTAAACGTTTCTCCAAGAAAAATCTATTCTGAAAAATTCACTGAGTTCTGCAACAAGATAAACAAGATGAACTAGCCAACTAGCTTGAAGAAAGCATATATTTCCAGTTGTGTAATTAAGTGAAAACTTCCTGAATACAAACTAATGTCTTCCCTGAC